>VYZP01066262.1:0-25285 GCA_013400635.1 Hypocryptadius cinnamomeus | reverse complement strand
CAGCCCTGGCCTCCCTCCCTCCCTGCCTCCCTCCCTCCCTCCCACTGTCGCCTGAACAGGACTACCATAGCATATGGCAGCACCCATGTGTCTCTCTTCCACTCCTTTTTCAGGCTACAGAGAGCTTCTTTTTTCTTTCTTCAGAGAGCTTCATCCTCTCTTTTTTGCTTTCCATTTAGCAATTTGCAATCAGACATACGGGAAAATGTCCTAGGAAAAGAAAGTGCCTGAAGACAGTGTCAAGACATTCGGCTAAAGACAAGAAACAACAAGGCAAATAAGCATTATATCTCTGAATAATTTACCTTTCTGTGAACTGAATCTGTTTTTCTCTGTCTGTTAGTTAACTCCTGTTCCTCATCTTGTTCTCATTCGTGGTACCCTTTGAGAAGTGAGGGACAGAGAAGGAGAAACACAGTATCATCTGAGTTGGCTCTTTAGTAACCTTACAGATGGGGAAATTATTGTGGGACATAGTGTCATTGTTATGAGCCAGCTGTAAGACTGTGGAAGATGAGCTATAAAGAACTGTTATATGGTTGTCTGCATTAATTTTGCCCTGGGTGTGCCTGCTCTTTTGTTCAGTGTCTTCCAGCAAACACCATTTAGTAGGCATTTATTAATTGTCTGCACAAAGGCTGTTAAGGATCTTCTGGTGCTGCCAGGATTATACTCTATTTTTGTGGACCTAAGAACATATGTCCCTATGACCTCGGGTGGTACCTGTGTCCACATAACTTTCATGTTGGTAGAGTTTCATGCTGTAGTCAGGCACCCCTGTAAGCCTGAAAGCTTAAGTCTCTGTACCAAGAAATGCCATGCAGGTAGTGATTGATGCATTCCTTTTAGTTGGGGAGCATATCTGGTCTTCCTTAGGAATTGTGTATCTGTCAGAAGGCGTAATTGCATGTAACTTGGAGCAAATCCTTTTGAAGACTGAAAAGCTGATGCTGCAAATAAAATCATCCTCTCATCTTCTAAATGGAGAATGTCAGAGGAAATTGTTTCCTTTCTTCACCCCTAGCCTATTGCCAAGAAAATTTCTAGCTCTGGAACAGGTCCATCTGTTATCAAGTTTCATGCTTCATTATGTAACACTTGGAACTGATGAATACCTAAAAAGACTGCTTGTCTATCTCCAGAAGCTGACTGGTGTCTTTACATAAAGTGTTTTCCAGGAGTAGAACAACCATTTTTGTGCATTTTTTTGCAGCAACAGCTAGTTGCAGAAACTTTAGTTTCTGCCTGAGGGGAAGCCTTGCCCCAGGGTTCTTATTGCATGCTTTTCCTTCTCAATCTGTAGTCTCCAGGGGTGGTGTAGTTTTACCCTCCTATCTTTCCAGTGCCCAAATTATGAGAGGAGGAAGATCAGGGGGTGCATCATGTTAGCTCCTTGATCAGCATGTTTTAATTCTCCAAAACTAAATATATTCATTTTAATATTTCATAACTAATAATTTCTGGTCATGTAACCTCCCAGGAACATCAGCTTCTGAAGAATCTTTGAACACTTAGTAGAGGGAACTATCTCTTTAAGAAATCTAGAAGGAGGCCCTCATTCTAATTGATGCTTTCCATCCAGTAAAGGCAGCCAGTCTGTTCTGGGCACACCCACATGTTCTAGAAACAAATAAATATCTTTGCAAAGGCAGAGGGAGAGGAGAGTTGTAATTGTCTTGTGATGTTTCCTTTTACTCAAGCCCTCCTAACAATAAGCCATTGTGTGTTTTGTGACAGAGTGTGTGACATTCCAAGTAGCCATTTTTTTCTGCTTAGGAATGCAAATTTATATTTCCTGCTTCATCAGGCTGTGTAGGACTTGTTGGTGTGTGAGCCTTTTTATCAGTTTGGAAACTTAGGTAATCTCTTCTTCCCTGTGATGCTGTAGAACATGTTATGCTTGAGACACCCAAGAAGAAGGGCTGAGAGCAGCAGATTATTGTTTATCTGCAGTGAAATGCTGACATGTTGCCTTTTACTACTTCCAGTACACTGGAGGTGTGTGGGCTAGATCCATCTGGGAGTCATATTTGCTGAATTTTTTAAATTAGGAAAGGCAGACATAGTTTTTGGCAGGAAGTTTTTCTGGGTCTGAGGGGGACAAAGCAACTGGAATGAAGGTGTTGGTAGGTGATCAGAGCTCCTTAATTTTTTTTGTCTGCATCAATAGTTTGGAGTAACTTGGGTCACTGACATCCTTGATGAATGCCTAGTTCTCTTTTCCTATATGCATTTCATGTATTCTGTTGATTCACTTTTTATCTTAATGTAGAATGGGCAAATTTCTAGAAATCCAAATATATCTGAAGGTAAAAGAATGCATTCAGTGTCTAGCACTAATGTGTACTTTCCCTTTTCTGACTTCATTCATAACAACTATGTCAACTTCTACCACACCTTCTTCCTTCCTATCTAGGGCATATTTTTATTGCATTTACCTTTGTTTTAATTTGTAAAGGACTGAATACAGCTTTTAAAATAGGTGTAATGGGTATATTCTTTTCATGCAGTCAGTAAAGGTTCTTTTTTTTCTTCCTGTGGTTGCTATTTGATAGGTGGAGTGTTGCCTGCAAGGCAAATTTTTATAGGTAACATTTTGAGGGTAAACTTAATTAAAGCTGAAAAGTTCAAAAAGCTCTTTGCTTAAAACAACACGATCAAGAAAGCAGCAAAAGACAGCAAGAGAGAGCTAATAACTTAAAATTGCCACAGAACTGTTATATTGAAAGAAGTATCCATAAACCAGAGAGTTTTTGAAAGTTGTAATCTTGGATAGAGATGTCACATGAAAATCAAAGAGCAGGGAAAATAGGAGTGAAAACAGTGTTTTCTGTGTGAACTCTGTGTTTCTTGGGACATTGACATGTAAGAGAAAAACATAGGAAACATAAAATATGCTGAAGTGCTCAGAATAGGTTTTTGAAGGGACACGAAAACTGATGTATGTGAAAACAAAAGGGTTATTTTAGCTGGAAACATGAATACAGATTGCATCCTGAAAAGAGATGGATGGCAGTGTATTTTCTTTCAAGAAATGTACATCTAAAAAAACCCTGTATGAGTAATGGCAACAGGATTTTGTGCTGCTGCTCTGAAGATTAAATGCATGTGGGAGTTGAAGTAATTTTGTGTTACCAGGCAGGCAGAGTCTTCTGGTGCATGACTTTTGAAAGGTGAAATTCCTGTTCTCATTGTGCTAGGGAAATAATGTTTTATATGACCTTGTTGTATGCTCAGTAACAGATCCTCACAGCAATTTTGTTTTTGAATAAACTTGCTACATTTGAGGAGAAGAGAAAGAAAGAGTGACTTTAAAAGTGAAGAACAACTTGGCATGAGTGTGACAGAATAGCCTTTGTGCAACTTTCTGCTTAATTTCTTCATAACTACTGAGTTTCATTTGATAGAAGATACCTCACAGTAGTAGATCAGGGAATCAAATGTATCCATATGGAACCGTGCAGGATGATATGCAAAATCCTGTTAAGGACGATGTGCTTCAGTAGCTGCTTCTGAGAATGTAGGAGCAAGGATTATGGATCTTAGTGAAATGAAGGAGAAATTCCTTTAACCATTACAAATCTGCTCCTGACCCTCTGTTGCCATCCTTTCTTACATCAATGTACACAGTATTTCATTGTCTTCATGCAGAAGTTTTTTTCTATTTGGCAGCTTCCAACTTTTGTAATGATAAGAGCAGTGTGAACCACCTGAATGATACACAGAGATTGCAAACTCTGGCTTGCAAGCAGTTCAGGAAGCTTCCTGTTGTTCTTGCTCTAGAAAGCACTGTATACTTTTGTTTAAATTCTGCACTTTTGCCACACAGTGCCATAGTTACACCAACCCATTTAACTGCCATCAGATGTTGACTGGCCTTTTACATTTGTTTACTACCTTGTATAATGAGACATCCGTGTTTGATGGTTTTCATGTGAGAGGAATTGTCTTGCTTTGAATTAATCTATACAGGAATTTCTGGGTTTTTAATTTTTATTCTTTTTTGTAATCTCTTTTGCCCACAAGACTCCTCTTTCTTCTCTATTCTTAGCTCTTCTAGTTTCAAGCTGGAGGATTTTTTTCTTGTGGGGAGTTAGAAACACGAGTTGTTTCTAGGCAACGCACATTTTAGTCCCAAGGCTTTGGCACCAGAACATTTTGGAAGTTGCATCATGGTTAGATTTTTAACTTTTTTTTTAATCAGTCAGAGTTGGAGAGTGGAGCAAGCTTTTATAATAAATCACACTCTTTTGTATCTGGAGAACACAGAATAAATTCAGAGAACCAGGTCAGAGAAGCTTGTTTCACTTCCTCTCATCCAGTTTCCGAAGTGCTTGAGTATGCACTGAAGTGGGCCACCTCCTAAAAATAGTCCTAACCTTAAAATAGTGCTCATGATGCAGGCAGTTGCAAAGGCACTGGGGCTGCCTGTCTGTCCATGCATCTCTCAGAGCATTGTGGTGGGAGAGGAAGAGCTGGTGTTGGTCCTGCTCACTCAGCCCCTCTCCCTTCACCTGCAGCACTGCAGTCTGCACTATGGCTGGCAAGCATTTCCACTTCTATATTTGAAAATGAACACTGCATAATAGTAAAGTTTTTTAATCTGGTCTTTCTTTGGAGCTCTTCTTCAGGAAGGGTGTTTTCAACAGCATTCATATATTGTAAGCATGTGTGTGTTAATTACAAAATGCTGAATAATTGATTCTTAAAAGATTATTTTAATATTTTTCTGTATTTCTTATCCTGAAATGTCAAGCCATTGTGTGGATAATTAAGTGATATTGATTTGAGCCAACTCATGGCAGATATACATAATTTTTTGTGAGGTAATTCTGCATCATGGCATCTTTTTTTTGTAGAGGGACTGGAGGGTCTGAATTCTCTGCTTATATGATGCAGAGACCAACTTAAAGGTAGAGGAGCTTCACACACATGTATCACTCTGCTGGCATCCTCATAATGTGCTGGAAAAGTGAAAGAAACATGTCTTTACAATATCATTTATGCTTATTTCCATATTTATATGTTAACCTCATATTTCCTTGAATTGAAGTAGCATTTTTTGTAGAGAAACCTTGGTTGCAGGAACTCCTGAAAAATGTTTCTAATCCAGTAGTACACAATATAGCATACAAACATAATGGAGGGTATCAGAATTTTAGCAGAACTGGGACAAAAAAAATGTTGTATAATGTCTCTGACATTCAATTTCAGTTGATATAGACAAGAAAATCTTGTTTGTAGTGCCAGAATATTTTGTTGGAGTAGGTGGTTATTTAGTAAGAGATTTCATTACTTACTATTATAAGAAAATTTTAATACAAGCATTCTCTACCTCATATAGAAACTAGCATTAAAAATATCAATGTCCCTTTCTCCTTGGGCTGCTAATCAATCACTTGTCTTTTTCTCAGTGAGCAGAAGTGTAAACAAAAATATGTCGTTATTCACTCAAAGTCATGTTTGACTTTTTATTAATTTGGTAAGGCTTTTTAAAGGAGCAGATATGTAAAATAACACCACCTGTCCAGCTGGTATTTTTTAGCTGCTAACACGTGAAATGACTTTGACTGGAAGTTTTGGATGTATTCCCTCCTTGGAAGAGATGAGGTCTGAACACTGAAATATTAAATTTTAATTTTAGCTTTGATGCTTTACCCTCTAAAGGCTGGAATTTGTTTTTGTCTTCAATTCCTTATGTGTGGAGTGTTTATTTTTACAATAAAACTGTCTTGTCTGGCATTTTCTACACAGTGTTGACAATTTTGGACTTGGTCTTCTGCTTCAGACAAAGCAGATAAAGCGCATGGTGTCATCGTATGTTGGAGAGAACGCTGAATTTGAACGCCAATATTTATCTGGTGAGCTTGAAGTTGAGCTTACACCACAGGTAAGGAGTGTCTCTAAAAGAGTGGTTTCTTTTCACCTAAACTATGGAGTACAATAATGCCTAAGTGCTCTTATGAAATTGTTTTGCAATCCAAATGTTTTGCTTGTGTGCAGAAGACACTTGCCATCTGTGGTGGGCTGACCCTGACTGGATGCCAGGTGCTCACCAAAGCCTCACTCTCAACTCCCCTCAGCTGGACAGGGAAGAGAAAATATAACAAAAGACTCATGGGTTGAGATAAGTAAAGAGAGATCACTCGCCAGTTACAATCTTGGGCACCACAGACTCATCTTGGGGAACTTAATTTAGTTTATATCAATCAAATCACAGTGGCCTAAGAGAAGTAAAACCAAATCTTAACACCCCCTTCCCCTACACATACTTTACCCTAACCCTACCTTCTTCCTGCTGCAACGTGGATTCCCTGCGGTGTCACAAGTCCTGCCAACAAACCTGCTCCAGCGTGAGCTCCTCTTTCCTTGGGGCCACAGGTCCTGCCAGGAGCTTCCCATGGGGTCACAGCCTTCTTTCAGGCATTTGCCTACTTGGGTGTGGGATTCTCCAGGGGCTGCAGGTGGATTTGTGCTCCCACGTGGCCCAGCAGGGGCTGCACGGGGACAGCTGCCTCACCGTGGTCTAGCCACGGGCTGCAGGGGATTCTCTGCTCTGGCACCTGGAGCAGCTCCTGACCCGCTTCCTTCACTCACCTTGATGCCAGAAAAACACCAGAGCTGTTCCTCTCACATATTCTCAGTCCTCTCTGCTCTGAATGCACTTACATCTGTGCAAGAGGTTCTCCCTCTTCAATATGCTGTCCTAGAGGCACTGCCACTGTTGCTGATGGGCTCAGTCTTGGAACCAGCTGGTTCTGTGTACACTGGGGGAAGCTTCTGGCATATTCTCACAGAAACCACCCCTCTAGCTACCAAAACCTTGCAAAGTCAATATACCATCTTAGGCTCATGTATCTGTTAAGAACTGACTGTGTGTTATTGAAGTGAATTCCTTTAATGGAATGAATGAATGAATTAATAATAGATTATATTCATCTGAAGTTTAAAAAAAATAGATATACACACACGTATGGAGATGGTGGAAAAAGGCATAAAGTATGCTCAGTATAAAGGGAAGGAAGTCAAGGAGCTGCTCTGTTCCCATCTTGGTGGCAGGTTTTGGGGATGTTGCATGTGCAGTGCCTGCCATCTAGTGGGTAAGAATCAAATTCGGAGATTTTGTTCATTGTGAGATAAAACCTTTTTTGGCTTTTCATTAACTCTTAGTGAAATTAATCTGTGTATACTGTCATAAGTAAATTTAAAACTTTACTTTTTAGCACCGTATTTTTAATTACTTTAGCACTGCCAAGCTACCCAAATAGCATGAACGCAATGAGATCCTAAAATCATTGATATCAGTTATATTGTATTGAGATCAGCTTCTGTGAAGTTGCTGTTCTAACTTTAAAGACTACAGCATGTTAGTGTGTCGCATTTTCAGAGGTGACACATAAAATTTGGGCTTTAAACTTCTATTTATATAAATGTGTGAGAAAAACAACTATGTTAAGTTTTCATTAAGATTGGTGTCTTGAGCTGCCTCTCTTGTGAATCACAAAATGGGTCAGCTTGGCAGGACCCACAGTGGGTCATCTGGTCCAGCCTCTTTGCTCAGGCAGGGTCATCTCAGACCACACGGCACAAGATTGTGTTCATATGGTGCTTGTATATCTCCAGTGAAGGAGACTACATGACCTCTCTGGGCAACCTGTTCCAGTGTGTGGTCAATGTCACAGTAAAGAATTTCTTCCTCATGTTCAGGTGGAACTTCCCATGCATCAGTTTCTGCCCCTTGTCTCTTGTCCTGCTGCTTGGGACCCCTGAACAGAGCCTGGTCCCTCCTCTTGGCACCCCTTCTTCAGTTACTTACAGGCATTGATAAGGTCCCTTCTCAGTCACCTCCGCTTGAGGCTGGACAGGCCCAACTCCCTCAGCCTTTCCTCATAAGAGAGATGCTCCATTCCCTTAAGCATCTTTGTTACCCTTCACTCCAGGACCATCTCCAGAAGTTCCATTTCTCTCTTGTCCTGAGGAGCCCAGAACTGGACACAGCAGTCCAGATATGGCCTCATGAGGGCTCAGTAGAGAGGCAGAGTCAGCTCCCATGATGAAGCTCCCATCTCCTGTTGAAGATGCTTTTCCTGATGCACCCCAGGACACCACTGGCCTTGGCCCCAAGGACACACTGCTGGCTCACGGACACCAGGGCCCCCAGGTCCTTTTCCACCAAGCTGCTTCCCAGCAGGCCAGCCCCTGGCCTGTACAGGTGCATGGGATCATTCCTCCTCAGGTGCAGTACCCTGGATTTTCCCATGCTGGATTTCAGATTGTTTTTCTCTGCCCATCTCTCCAGCCTGCCAAGGTCCCTCTGAAGGGCTGCAGAGCTCTCTGGGGTACTGGCCAACCCTCCCAGCTTTGTGTCATCAGCAAACGAGCTGAGGAGACATCTGCCCTTCCTCCAAGCCATTGATGAAAAGTTAAACAATACTGGGCCCTGTATTGACCCTTGGGGGCACCACTGGTGACAGGCCTCCAACTAGATCCTGTGCCACTGATTGTAATGCAGTGGGATTGCCATTCAGGCAGTTCCCAATTGATCTCACTGCCCTCTCATCCAGTCCACTCTTCCTGAGCTTGCCTATGAGGATGCTGTGAGAGAATGTTTCTTAGAATTACAGACATGAGTAGAAAAGTTCCTTTTATACCCAGTCAGCAGACCTGAAAATAGCCAGACACTTGTCATGTCTGATGTTTCAAATGTCACAAATCTCACAATGCATTTTTTTCCTTCCTATTTAATGTTCGGTATTTTCACCTAGGTGACCATGAACTCCTTAGACATGTAGTTGGCTCTGTGGACTACAGATAAGTTATGTAGATCCAGCATGGAAATAATAGGGGTCTACAGTATAAAAGGGGAAACAGTAAGGTGAATTAATTACCTGCTGGCAGATGTGGGGTTTTGAAATATTTGTGTCAAGAAAAACAGTCTTTCCTAAAATAGTGTGGTATAACCTTAGGCAAAATGGGAGACTTCCGTATTGTTGAACAGTACGGAAGACATCACAGTGAGATCTTGAAATGATAATACTTCTTAGAACACAGGACTCTGTATCATTGCACGGTTTGCATCTGCCCCTTGCCACCATTTTGAAAACTAACCAGAAGCCATTGTGCTTCTTGCAGGATATCTGGGGAAAATAAAATCTATGTTGTAGAGGCTGTTAAACTGGGTAATTGACCATGTTGTTTTTGTCTTGCTTTGAATCCAGGAGAATATTAAAAAAATATCTGGAAAATGACACTTATGAAAAGCATATACACATCTTTGGCCATAAGTCCATAATTAAGGCGAATGAGGAATTTTTGCTGTTAGTATCCTGTACTATAGCTGGACATAGAGAAGAGTGCAGACAGTGTGGTTAAAGAGAGTATAAAAACTGCTCTGATAGCTTTTTGGTATTCTTGGCATGGGCAACCCAAATTACTGGACTCCCTCTTTCTTTCTCAATCTGCCGTGCTTGGCTGCTTTGACTAGGAGTGGGTTCTGAAGCTTTTCTTAGAATGTTGAAGAATGTGCATCTGTTAGAGAAGAAAAACCTTCTAGGATATGTAGTCAGGTGGGAAAGAGAAAAATAACTGTACTACTCTCAAGAATAATTGGTTGGGGAACAAACTGAAGGAGAGGAGACATAGCCAAGTGCTGGGCCCTGGCATTTGTGAGGTAGTTGTATGACAGTGTCATCTTGAGCAGTTCATGACTATGTGTCAAGCATTTCTTTCCATATCCAGTACTAGTCCCACATGGGAAAGCTAAAATTTGAGGAAGAAATAAATGATCACTCCTGTCTACTGTGTGCAGAAGGAATGAACAGGATATAAAATAAAGTTAATGCAGTCCATTCATCAAAGTTTGATTTGTTGTTCGCAAATGATGATTTCTTGAATGTGTTTTCCCATAGGGTACACTTGCTGAACGTATTAGAGCAGGAGGAGCAGGAATCCCAGCATTTTACACCAGTACTGGCTATGGGACGCTGGTGCAGGAAGGGGGTGCACCCATCAAGTACAACACAGATGGCACCATTGCCATTGCCAGCCAGCCAAGAGAGGTAAGAGGTCTGATTGCCATTAGGAAGCCTTCAGCATTGAAAAATTAATTTCTAACATATTTACAAGATAAACAGGTGTTTAAGAAGGACTTAAATTTAGCTTTACTGTATTAATTTAACTGGATGTCTGGTACCAGACACATTAGCTTTGCTTCCATTGCTTACTGCTGTCCTCTGTGATGTGTTAAATAAGTTTTTACAGATCTACAGTGATTCAGCATCAAGACCTGGTCCAAGTGAAAGCCTGCCTTGCTAAGTTACTCTTCACTTGACTGTTCTTTAACCAGGTTCTCTGTGTATTCAAACTAAATTCAAACTAAAACCTGTTAGTGGGGCAGGTGCTCCTTAAATACAGCACTATGCAGTATTTAAGTAGCCCTGCAGCTGCACAAGGAGCTTCAGCCTTAGAAGAAATGGGGCATTCTCATGTTAAACTGGGAAGAGCTCAGTTGACACAAATTTCAGGAAATGCATTTCCCAACATTTGAAATGCAGTTTAGTCTCAGTTTTTAAAACTGCAAAGAAATAAAAAGACTGTGGCTTTCAAGGGAGAAACAAGGGTTTAATTTTGAAGTTGGATGTAGAACTTGGAGAAGGGAAGAGATGTCTCAGTGCCATAATTTTTCATGATGAAATGGGTGGGACTGATGTTGTATATTCCAATTAGGCTGCATACAACATTAAATTTCACCTCAAGAGCATTTCTGGGGTAAAGGTAATTCCACCCTTACCCATGGTTTTCATGCATTTTATACATGACTATTTGCAGTATCTATACATTGTCCTAATCTTTTATATTCCCTTAATTTTTTTACTGCATACATCATTATGATGTTTTACCATTTGGAGGAATGTTTTTTTTTCAATAAATAACTTATAATTTTAATAACATTTTTCTTCATTTGTTTTTCTTTTGACATTTGTGGGAAAATCTCCCTTACTCTCCTCAGTCTAATAATGATGGGGTACTAATAACATGACTAGCATGATTTGTTGATTCAATTCTCCACAACCATTTTTCACAGAAGTATAATTTTATAAAGGCTCAGATCTCCTTTTATGGTATTGACAAACGGACATCTGATACACTTTTCTCATACTTCCCCTTTCAGCAACTTTAAAAAGCTCTCAAGTAATATTTGTGTTTACTCTTACCTTCTACACTGTTAAGAGAGGTGGCCCTTCATCTCTCTATACAGGATTGAAAGACTAGCTCTGTCCCTCTTCCATATTTTGGCTTCAGGCATAGTATCATTCATTCCAAATATTGATCAAAAATGTAGGGAAAACCAAATGAAGCTCAGCCTATTAAATCACATTATTTGAGTAGTCTATCTTGAATTGACTTAATTTTGGGTTTGGTGGTGGGCAGTGCTTATGACCTTTTTCAGGAATTCTGCTTTAGCACTTCAGTTTTTGGTTGGCTGGTAGATGTGCAGGACAAAGCATGTCTAATTCCAGTAGATGGAGCAAGAGGAATATGCATTCTCATTATGTTTTACTAGAGACACTATGATGAAACTGGGGTTTATAGCCTATGATAAAACTGGGATTTCCATGCCTCTCTTATCATACAGCTTTTCAGTAAAAGCTTTACAGAGAACAAAAAGAAGTTGAAACATAACAGTCTGCAAAATTAACCCCTAAAATAAGTGTTACATGTGATATCTGTGTGAAGAAACCTACATCTTAATTTTGGACTTTTCTCTGTAGGTGAGGGAGTTTGATGGCCGTCACTTTATTCTAGAGAAATCTATTACAGGAGATTTTGCTCTTGTGAAGGCATGGAAGGCTGATCGTGCAGGAAACATAATTTTCAGGTATGACTTGTTTACTGATGGGGAAAGATTATTTTACAGTTTAGGTAATGAATGAGAAGGAGAATCCTGTCTCCTGTGTTATGGCAAAATAATGTTTTACTGATTTCACATTCTTTCATATTGCCTTTCCCTACTGTCAAATTACACTGCTATAAAACACCAAAATGTAATTGCTTTTTCTAATGACTTTTGAGAATTCAAACATAGCTATGAAGTGAAGCATTCATAGTTAAAAATGAGGCTCAGCAGACCGAAGTCATTATGATGACTGTTGAGAAACTTAGTGACATTCGCTTTCTTTCAATATTCATATTAGTTTGGGTCCTTTTTCTTGAGCTATTAAAGGCTAACCCAAGAAGTACAGGCTCATGCACAACAGAACTGAGTCTGTCTTCTGGCCAGTCAGTGATGGGGAAACTGATTCTGTCTAAAGAAAACTGTGTTTAAAGTTTGTTCCATCTCAGTGGTGTAGGGAAGGGTATCATATGAATTTAAACATCTTTGCAATGAAAAGTTTGCTGTTGCATTACTGAGAAAATCTTTTATATGAGTTGCTCTGTTTGTGTTCTGGTTTGTCCTGAACTGAAGCAGGAGAGAGGTTTGCTTATGTTTAATGCCTGGTTTTTATTTGTTTGTCTTATGGCTATCAGATGAAAAGGTGAGTGTTGTAGTCATTATGTGCAGTTTATTACAAACACATGCTGATTGAGAGTCTGTCTTCATATAGAACAAACAAGGAGTTGGAAAAGCAGCTGAAAAATATGTGTATAAAATAACACCCATAAAGTAACACTTCTCTTTATGTGTATATATGTGTGTGTGTGTATATATTTTTTTATATATTCACATAATTAATAGTAAATTAAAATACTTGAAAATTACTTAATTTATATATCCACATTATTAATACTAAATTAAAATACTTGAAAATTTATAAATTAGTTTTTCTTTTGCCCAACTTTTGACATTCTGACTTACCCACTGGCAAGACAATATGGTTTTTGATTGAAAGCTGAACTTTCTTGTATGTGTGTAAATGAATTTGATGGCTGCTAAACTACTCTCCTTAGGCTGTGGTACATTGAATACAGGAAACATTCTTCCTCCTTGGCCTTGTCTTTGATCCTGGGATACTACTCTCTATGTTTTTATCCTGTATTTTTCTACTGATGCATAGTAGATACCTCTCAAAAGTTCTTTCATTCTCCACTGAAATACTTGTTGTGTTTTCCTTTTACCCTCTTCCTTTATGTCCTGTTGTTCTCTATGCCTTTCCTTCTTCCTGTTCCTTTCAGAAGTCTTCATTATGTCTCCCACATTCACACAATACAGCTGATAACAGGTACTACTTCCATCTGGAGTGAAGACCTAAAAATCTTGACTCCTCCCTTCAACTGTAACTAATCGAAGATGGAAACTAATAATCATCTGGTGTCCTATTCCATATAGAATATTGCTAGCTCAAAGGAATGTGCTTGTTATAAACACTGACCTATTCTGTTTCTGGATGAGACATGACTATCTGATAACATAGAACAGAAAAACATAGGGTCATCTTATAACTTGCTGTCTGCTACCACTTTCGCAACAGTGTGGTACTATTCACAGTGTGTTTTTTGTGACTGTGTGAAGCTAGTAGCAATGGTGTGTCTGCCAAACTGTTAATCACTCTCAAGCTAAGAGCTTTTATAAATTTAGAGGATGTAAATGTAAGTGTACTTTAGGTACACTTACTTGGACCAAAGGCTGGCATTATTTTTTTTCCTATTCTCACACATCAAGCTATACTGTTTTCTTGGAATTCAGAATGGCACCAACTTCTTTAGAAAGCTTCTTTTAAAATGGTTTGTTTTGGTTTTGTTTTTTTTTAAGTTCTACTTCATGAGATCTAGATCTTTTGTCCCATACATCATGTTGTGGTGGCTTTCATTTCAGGCATCTTCATGCTGAGTGGACTATTCTGCACCACTTAGCAGTGGTTAGCTTTTGTCTAACAAAGGTCTTAACCTCCCTTGGGGCTTTGCTTGTTAGGGACAACATTGAGGAGTGCCACTGTTTCTGTGGATAGTCAGAGAATCCCAGAATGGCCTGGTTTGGAAGGGATCTTACATATCATCCAGTTCCAGCCTCCAGCTGTGGCCAGGAAGACCCTTCACTGAGTCAGGTTGCTTAGAAGTCCATCCAGCCTGGCCTTGAACACTTCTGGTGATGGGCATCCACAACTTCTCTGGGCAACCTGTTTCAGTTCCTCGCCACCCTCAGTAAGGAATTTCTCCCTAATATCAAATCTAAACTTCCTCTCTTTCAGCTTGAAGCCATTCTCCCTTGTTTTGTCACTACGTGCCCTTGTGAAAAGTCCATCTATGTTGAATACTCCCTTCAGGTACTGGAAGGCTGTAATTTGGTCACCCTGAAGCCTTTTCTTTTGCATGCATAACAATTCAAATTCTTTCAGCCTTTCATTGTAGGAGACCTCTGATCATCTTGGTAGCCTCTGGACTGGCTCCAGCAGGTCCATGTCCTTACTGTGCTGGGAGCCCAGCTCTGGATGCAGTGGTCCAGGTGGGTCTCAGCAGAGCAGAGCAGAGGGGCAGAATCCCCTCCCTGCCCTGCTGCCCAGGGGGCTCTGGGTGCAGCCCAGGACACGTTTGGCTCTCTGGGCTGTGAGTGCCATGGCCGGGGCATGTGCAGCCTCTCACCCAGCAGCACCCCCAAGCCCTTCTGGGCAGGGCTGCTCTGGGGCTGTTCATGCCCAACCTGTGCTGATACCAGGGGCTGTCCCAGCCCAGGTGCAGCACCAGCACTTGGCCTTGTTAAACCTCATAAGATTCCCAAGGGCCACTTCTTGAGCTTGTCCAGGTCCCTCAGGATGGTATCCCATCCTTCAGAACTGTCAACAGCACCACTCAGCTTTGTGTTAATTTGCTGAGGGTGCACTCCATTCCTTAGTCTGTGTCATTACTGAAGATATCAAATAACACTGTACAGACCCCTGAGGGACACCACTTGTCCACGGGGTCTCTGAACCATTGACCATCTGTGACTGTTGAACCAATTCCTCATTTACCAAACAGTCTATGCAATTGAATCCATCTCTCTCCAAATTAGACACAATGATGTTGTGGGGCTGTAAAGCTGTGTCAAAGGCTTTACAGAAGTGCAGATAAATTACATCTATAGCCATTTCCCATCCACTGATGTAGTCACTCCATCATAGAAGACCACTATATTGGTTAGGCAGGACTTGCCTAACAGATGTGAAGTTTTGCTGGCTGTCCTGAATCACCTCCCTGTGACTTAGCACAGCTTCTAGGAGTATGCACCATGATCTTCCTGGGCACAGAGGTGAGGCTGACAGGTCAGTAGTTCCTGGGGTCCTCCTTTATATAATTTTTAAAGATGGGAACCATCTTTCCCTCTTTCCAGTCACCTGGTACTTCACCTGATGGCCATGTCTTTTCAAATATCATGGAGAGTGATTTGTCTGCCTCCTTTGGCTGCCCTCCATTTTCACCTGGTCCCATTCTGCTAGTTGTTCTAGCCCAATGTACCTCGACTTTACAAGCAAATACGTGGCTTGTTGGTGATGAAAACAGACAATTGACAAAGGAAGCAGAAATGTTGAAGGGATAACCCGAGTCAGAGCCTCTTCTGTGACAGTCATGTCAGGTCATCTCTTCATGCTTCAACTGGTTCTGCAGTACATAAATTCAGTTCATACCTGAGGTGTCTCTACATCTTCATATCACTAGATATGTAGTGGATGTAGTTTGTTGGTATAGTCTGCTATGAACTAGTTTGCTATCTTTTGCCTCTGGGAGAAAAGATGTCATGCTTTTGGGTCAGCTTAGAAATCTAGTGGAACAATGGAACTTTGTAGATATTGCTGAATCTAGATGTCCAGAAATTTTTCTTAAAATAAAACTTTGTCTAGCTAGTTTCTGAATTTCCTACTGCTAACTCCTTAACATTATTCTGTGTTGGAATATAAGTGTAGTGCTTCTGGTTTTTTTTTCATCTAGATGATGTGCTCTTTAGAAATAAGGCCTTTGATCCCATAAAACTTCTGGATGGTGTGTTCTTTAGAAATAAAGCCTTTGATCCTGTAAAATACTGCTCCTTCTGAAACAACTTTACTAACTCAAGAACAGTTTAAATGGCAGAAGCTTTTATGAATTACGTCAGATTAGAGACCATTAGCTCTTCTTAATGTCAAATTAACATTGAAATGTTTTCTTGTAGTTTTTTCCCTATGTAAAAATAATTTTATGTCAGTTTATTTTACTGGCAAAGTAGCCATTACTATCCTGAGAAAGTCTTTGGCTCAGAAAAGTAGTTACCTGGGATGAAATATTGAATTGTTAGTTTTGTCATCTTCCTTCCCCCATCTGTATCCATTTCTCAGCTATTTTAATTCAGGTTTTATATCTCTATTTTTCTTCTCATTTGCTACTCTGCCTAGTTTAGGGGAGTTTTCTCTGAATCACTACTAACTAGTCTTGTTTTCACCTCTCAGAGGAAAGTATAAATTCACGTTGTGGGTTTTTTTTCTTTTGTTTCTTATTGATATATCCTTTTGGGTCTGTATAGTCGCCAAAAAGATCCATGGGCAGAAGATATTCATAGAATGATAGAATATGTTGAGTTGAAGGGACCCATAAGGGGCCCACAAGGATCATCAAAGTCCAACCCGTGGCCCTGCACAGCACTGTACTCAGGAGTCACACCCTGTGGCTGAGAACATTGTCCAAACACTTCCTGAACTGGTGTTCTTCAGGCTGGTGCTGTCAACACTGCCCTGGGGAACCTGTTCCACTGCCCAATCACCCTCTGAGTGAAAAACTTTTTTCAGATGTCCACCTTAAACCTTCCCTGACACAGCTTCAGGCCATTCCCTCAGGTCCTGTCGCTGGTCACCACAGAGCAGAGATCAGTGCCTGCCCCTCCTGTTCCCCTCACAAGGAAGATGCAGCTGCAGTGAGGTGTCCCCTCAGTCTCCCGCAGGCTGAACAGTCCAAGTGACCTCAGCCACTCCTGATTTGGCTTCCTGTTAGGGCACTTCATCATCCTTATGACCCTCCTTTGGACGCTCTCTAATAGTTTAGTATCTTTTTTATGTTGTGGCACCCAGAAGTGCCCCCAGCACTTGAGGTGAGGCTGCCCCAGTGCAGAGCAGAGCAGGACAATCCCCTCCCTTGCCCGGCTGGCGATGCTGTCCCTGATGCCGCCAGGACAGCGCTGACCCTTTATTAGAGGCTTCACAGGGCTCTATCTTGCCAATAAAACGGGGTTTCCCCAGGACAGGTGTCTTTGGGTACAGCATTGATTGTGTCGGTGTGTGCACTGGGGTCCTGTTGTGGCCGGTCCCCCGCGCTGCCCCCGGAGCCGCGCGGTGGCAGCAGCGCCCCGAGCTCGGAGCGGCGCCGGGCACGGTCCTGGCGCCCGGGGAGGGACACAGCCGGGGAGACAGCACCTTGCTCTCCTTCGTCTTAAGGGCTGTTTCCCAGCTTAAATGGTTCTGCGAGTCTGTGAAATAAGGATGGTCGGGGGGAAAAAAATGCTTCTGTGGAAAAACGATGTGGGAAAGGAGGTTTTATCTTGTTTTGAAGCCTGGTTTCGTGGATTTTGATGAAAAATTTTCAAGAATTCTGCTTTTTGACAGAGAAAAATGCTGAGAAGTTAGCAATGGAACACCACTAAAACCTTCATAGTATTTCTTAATTATTAAGTGTGCTGTGCAGCTTTGTTTGTTTTCTGAAAAGCATAGGGAGTGGCTGACACAGGTCGCTCATTTCCCCTGTGCTCCTAGGGTGTAGTTGCCAACACAGGTATACATGTTAAGTGTTGCTTTTATTCTCTAGAGGTTCTTTTTCCTTGGTACAGAAATGGTTTGTGGGAATACTTAGGGTGAATGCCAGAGTGTTACAGTGAGTGCCAAAACTGACACAGGTTTGGGTTTTTTTAATCTTGTTGGCTTTTTTTTTGTTTGTTTGTTTTGGTTTGTTTTTAAATATTTTTCTTTTTTTGGTTTGTTTGTTTGTTTGTGGTTTGTTGGGTTTTTGTTTTTGGTTTGGTTTTTTTTTTTAAATTAAGAGAATTGGATTACTTTTACTACCAGGTAAAGGACTATCCCAAGTCCTAGTCTGAGTTAGGAAAGCATACTTGAGAGATTGTTAGACCTGGTGCCGGTCCCCTGTGGAGATTAATTTCATTCTTTGTGCAGTGAAATAATAGCATTGTACAAAGTCCAGCTTGCTGCTGCTTTTGGATCCAATAAGTAAAGATATCAGTAATATACCCAATTTCAATTAAACAGTGTGCTGATTTAAAGTCAAAAGAGCTGTAATAAATAATTTCTAATGTAGCAAAATATGATTTCATTTCAGATGCATCTTACAGAATTCCCTAATACTTTTTTTCCCTTATACTTTTTTTTATTATTTCTTCAGCTATTTGGCAAAAAGCTTTGTGATGCTTAAAATACAGACATTTCTCTAGTAGCTTATCTCTGAAAAGTCTTTCATTGTACTATTATTGTCTTTAATATTTATTAATTTTCTTTTCTTTTTTCAGGAAAACTGCAAGAAACTTCAACCAACCTATGTGCAAAGCTGCAAAAACAACTGTAGTAGAGGTAGGGAATTGAAACATAGTAAGCCCTATACTGGTACAGTCAACATACCCCTTTATGTTACATGGAATTCTGGAGACAGGCTGGGGGGATTTCAGACCATTGCAGGATTTCAAATCAGGGTCAATAGTCTAACCTCTCTCCTTGGATTGCCTTCTCCTGACACTATGCTCTGCTTTGGTGAGTAATTTCTTTGTTGCTGTACATCTGATACTGATCAGGACTTCCTGTTCACTGTGATCAGCCTTTGAAAGGGAAACAAAGCAAGAGCCTTCAAATTTGTTAAATAAAGTAATATGTGGATGAAAGAGGAAAAGAGTAGGCTTAGGCCGTGTCTGAGAAGATTCACGTAAGGCTTTATGCAAAACTTCTTGAAAATAAAACCAAGTACCTAACAAGATGAATTATGCAAACCACAGAGCTATCACAGTTGTGGTCTCTAAAATTTAATAAATTACATAAGTATCAGTCCACAGTTAGATACAGACATTTGCTGTGTCTTGAGAATGAGGATGGGCTAGCTGATCTAGAAGTTTCTTCCAATCTTTTTGCCCTTTTTCTTTGTCTGAAATGATAATATTTAAAAACATGAAGCAGCCTACTCTGAAAAAATATTGGTGCCCAGAGAGTTGCTAAAGTATAGCAATATGTAAAAGATAGACTGCTCTCTTAGCTTTTTCTTCACTCTCTGTTAAGTTTTTTTATATGCCTAATAAAATCTAGATACAGTTTGGCAGTAAGATCAAGACAAACTCTTCTGGGCTATTTCTAGTAAATGGTATATGGAAGTGGCTTTTATTTCTTCAGGGTTTTTTGTTTGCTTTGTTTGGGGGTTGGCTTGGATGTTTTTTTGTTTATTTGTAAGATGTTATTTGGAAGATATATTTGTTATATAAGCATCTCTGGATAATACATTTGGGAACTTCAGTTATTTCTTTGTGCCTTACAGAACTATCACAAAAAGTACCATGATATTTGCCACATGGCTTACAGTGACAATACAGCAAAACATTCTCATGTTTTGTTTTTAAGAAAGGTTTCAAGTATTTTTCTATCTAAAAATTAAGTAAAGATTTTTTTCTTCTAGACACTTGTCCTTTATACCTTGTTCAGTCTGGCATTTAAAGAATTTAAGTAGATCAAAGCCTTCCACCTACATTCCATCTCATTCTCTCTTTCTGCTCTTCTATCCACGTATGATAGGGTAGAATTTTCTTGTCAGTGAGCAGCTGATGTGACATCTTTCTTGCTGTAATTCCATTTATCAGTAGTTAGTAGATCTGCTGTGAACTGTGTCCACTCTGAGTCTTATTGCATTTTCAATACCATAAAAAAACCCGTCAATCTTTTTGCAAGATGCATTATTAATATTACTTTGCAATTCTGTCTTCTACGTACAAATTAGATGAAGATGCAACCTCACAGATTTAGGACAAATATTTTGAACCATCCTTGACTTAACTTTTAAATATCATTCTTTCAAAGGGGAATTCAGAATGTTGTGATTTTGGGATGTAAGAGTTAAAACCCAGGGGATCAAAGGGAAATATCTCTATATGGTATCTAGTACATCTTCAGTACTAAGCAGTATAAGCTGTCTTAGCTCATCAATAGTGAACTGAGGCAAATAAAAATTTGGCTTTTGCCTGACTCCTTAGTTAATGTTGTTCAAGGCTGAAGATGGAAATTCTCAAACCCATTTACAGGGAGAAGAAAAAGATTTGTGTAGGGTAGTAATTCAGATGCTGTCTTGGCCGGAGGGATTTCCAAATTCTGGTACTTTTTCCCAGCTCTGTTTCTGTAACTGACTGAACATTTAACTGAATTTGAGGTGACAGTTCTAATCTCTAGGAGCCAACTTGAAGCCAACCCTGCTCCTTTTCATCAAAATAGCTACAGGTCAGGCTTGTCTTCAAAGATAAAGTGATTAACTGGGGTTTTCAGGATTGTTTCCCACTTTGCTGAGCTTTACTTTAGTTTCTGATCATTGTTACAAACACGGAATGGCATTTGGCATAGTAAGATACTAATGATATGTAAACTACTGGAAATCCAATCTCAATGTATCTGTGAACTTGTTGAAAACAGGAAGTTAACCGGAAATCAATTACCTTTGTTCACATGTCCTGCTAAGTTAACCTGAGGAGATGTGAAATCTGACATGCAATACACAGTGAAGGACTTTTTTTCTTTACTTAATGCTGTTGTTCTCTAGTTTTAGTCTGTGTGGTGTTTTACACACCCTTATCTGAAGTACAGACAGACACTTCATAATTGTAACAATTCAGAGGCAGACAAATTTTGTCGATGTGAAGGATAAGAGAAAAGAAAAAGAGACAAGAGATAAAACGCCCCACTTCTCAAACTCACAGACTCATAGCTATTGTTTGCTTAAAAATTCTCCTGTATTGTGAGAAGCCAGATAGGCTGCACATAGAGGCATCTGAAGAAGGAGGAAGTCAAGACTGTTACCTGTTATGTTTGGGACACACAGTGAAGAATTACTGATTTTTAAAGTGCCAGATTAAACTTTCAGCCTTGTTTATTTTGAATAGGGAAATGGTCAGAAGTAGCCATTCAGTACTCATTTTGGGATCAGAAATACATGGATTGTAAGCTTCTAATTAAATGCAACAAATGTTTACTGATCTGCACAAATTTTTTGAACTGTTGCATGCATCTCTTTTGTTTATCTAAGTGAGAGGGAGTAGAACCTGCTATCAAGATAATAAGGATGGGTTATCTGAGGAACAGATAACTGTCTATAAAAATATAACTGTGCCAAGTCCAATGAAATTTCTACTTTAATTTGAAGGTGACCCATTATTAAAGGTCAAAAAAATTTTCAACTGAATTGCATGATTCCTGTTATTTGGAAGTTAACCTTTGCAGAGACAAATGCTAAATAATGTTGGTTATTTTGGCTTTATCTATATATAAAAGTGAAATGATGCAGGGAGTTCATCACTTCTCACTTCAGCTTGCAGAACCTGCAGAAGTTATGCGTGCAGTCAGACTTCTAGCTTTGTTTGAGCCTGAGCTTTCACACACACTCAGCCTGAGGCTTTCAGGTTGTTTTTTCAGAGCTATAAACACTTTCCTGCTCCTGTAGCAAAGATGGGAGAGTTGAGAAATTGGCCAATACAAAAGAAACTCAACAGTCAGAAGTTACATACAAGCCACTAGCTCTTGTAAAGACTGAAAGGAAGAGCATGGCATGTGAAGAAAATGGAGAGATTGTGTGGTGTTATAGGTGGTAACACTTCCAACACTGTTGAATGAAGGTGAAACTGAATTGAGGAGGTGTCCCTGCTGTCAGGACCCTCAACAGAGCAGTTGAATTTTGTGATGGGTAATGAACTGCGGGGCAGCTTGGAGTTGCAGGGAGGCCTCTTGGATGTGTGCCTAGAGCCCGGGCTAAGGGGTAAAGGCTGTGATAACAGGGTGGTTCTTACCATGTGCATCTGCCTGTAGAGACACCTCTGAGCAGAGCCCCACTGGGGCTTTTGGTCATGACATCTCTTTTTTGTAGGGAATTGGGGCTACCCAAAGCCACAGTAGAAAACATGGTGTGACGTTGCCAGATGTGGTGTCATGACAACATGGGGAAGGGTAATATAGGCTTGGGCTCCTGCTTTCTGCCACAGAAGAGTACATGAATGTCTGTAACTGTTCCAAATGACCCTGAGCTCTTACCTGTTTTCTTTTTATTCTCTGCTGTGAGACCTACTGAATATTTTTCCCTGGTGAAGTGGTTTGAGATCTCAGCCACTGCCACCGTGAAAGTGTTTGGTAGTGATAATGGTCAATATGTTTAGAAATATTTATTGACTGGCTGTTTGAATATCCAGTTTGAATAATTTTCTTGTTCAGATCACAGAAGATGGCTAACTATATCTCCTTGGGTAAATAGCATTTACACCTCAAATGATATCAAGGGAGGGGAAAAAAAGAGAGTGTACTTTCTCATAAAAATGCATTAAATAAAAATCATTAAGCCCTGCATTTTATCTCTGGTTGCCTAGTAACAACACAGCCACATCAGTGAGCACCATTTTCTCAGGTACAATGAACTGCGTGGCACTAAGGGACAGAATCAGACTGAAATAAGCTATTTGTATCCTGTTATCTGTGCTAAATCATGGCATTTGGTTTTATTGAGGAAACTTGAAATGAACCTTTTTTTGTGTGTATGTCTACACCTCCAAATGCTTTAACAATGGCAAAACTTTCCTCACATGCACAGCTCTGTTCTGAGAAATTCTTCAAGATTTTTGCACAGTGACAGTTTACTATAAAAAAGCCTGTAAGTCCACTTTAAAGTGAAACAATCATCTAATAGAAACTTTTCTTTACCTGGATGCTTCAGCCAGGGAACTCAAAAGTGAGCCCTGGTAGAGGATGGCTTTGGGACAGGCACAGACTTTACAACAGTGTGTGTTTCTGTGAAACCACAGATCAGAATGAAAGACATAGAGTTAAAGTCCTTCTGTTCAAATGCTGTAGCCACTGAGCTTTTGTGCTGCTATAACTTTTGTTGATATTATTTAACTCCTCAATGATGGGTCTGTGTGTGCTTAGGCAATGGTTGTGAGGGGGAGTCCCATGGATCTGCAGTGGGAGAAAGGCTTTTTTTGAGAATCCTATTTGTCATAGGACAGACACTGAACTTCTTATACCTGCCACATTACCAGCTGCTTTTGGCACAAGTGACTGTAGAATTCTAGTTGCCATAATATGCTCCTATAATACATTATATATGTGTGTGTGTATATAAAATAAATATAGAAAACATTGTATCTTGAATATGTAGGTAGTTAGTCAGGGCTTTTGACTGCATAAGTGTATTTACATGCCTAGGCCTTGGCTAAATCCTGAGTCAGAGATGCCTGTGGATCTAAATTTAGATAACCCAAATATAGAGTATAGGCATTACAGTAACCTTTCCCAGAGGAATCTTAGTTGAAAGATTTGAGTGAACACTTGTGGGAGAGCAACTTTGAAATACAAGCTCATGATTCTTAGAAAATATTGAAGGGAAAATAGCAAAATATCAGGAATGTCTCTTAGGAAGACTGATTTCATAGACTTGGATTGATGAAGCCTTCTGGGAGGTATAGCAAAGAAATGAAGTTAGGGAAACACTGTGTTAATGAGTTTAAGAATAAAATTTTCCAATGTGGAGGAAGTATTGGGAGAGCAGTAGGAGTTTGACCTTGATCACAATCATTGTAATCTCAAACACAGAAAAGAAACATGATATAAAGTGAAATCCAAGCTCAGATGTCTGAGGCTAAGCATGACAAAGCCAAAGCAAGCCAAAGAGCTTAAGCTTCTAAGAAATATTCAGCCCAGTACAAAATAAAGAATACTTGGAAGTAGCAAGAAACCTTTTTAAGAATACATACATAGTTGACTGGGTGACCAAGAATACTTCACCACTCAATAAAGGGACTAAAATTATCAGTGCAGATTACAATGAAGGCTGAAGAGTTTAATGCCTTTTGTCCTACAGTACTGAGCAATGTTAACAACTAGTCTGGTGACTGTAATGATACCAGTCATAGAAAGTTAAAGAGCAAATCAGAGAAGGATTGACGTTGAAATTCAGGGACTACTAGTATTGTTTTGGAAAAGCAGCTCCTAGAAACATTTGCACACCATTGCCACAACAATTTTAGTTACCCTAAAGGAATCCCACCTCCAGACTTGAATACTCTTTTATAGTTTTATTTCTCTTCATTGTATTTGGTTCCTTGCTTCTGTGTGTGCATGTGCTTATTAAAAACAGAATAGAAAAACAAAACATTTGCACAGCTGTTGTGCAGACCCTTTTAGAATGGTTAGAAAAGTACTGGAATATAAGTAGTACTGGGCTAGAAGGGAGTTCATATGGTAGTTCTTGTCACATTTAGTTAACATGCTTCTGATTCATGGTGTGATTACCGGGGTGTCCTCTGCTGGGAATTTGACTTGATGATCCTAATGGGTGATTTCCAACACAGCATATTCTATTCTGTGACTCTGTTCTAGTCTATGATTTTCAGGGGAATAAATTTCTTTGATAGTTAATTTTGCAGAGTGGGGTTTGTTGATGTTTTTTGTTTGGATGGGCTTTTATGTTGGGTTTTTAACTGTTGTTCTTTTATTTCCTGGTTGTTGGGTTTTTTTCCTACAATTGCTTTTCTTTTATATATAACATCTAATTAAATGGCTTCAGATTTGGCACTTTGTTGCTCAAATAGTGAATATTAAGTAGTTAAAATTTGTAGCAGATCAAATTGTTGCTGACTGCTGTTCAGGTAATTTTACCTACTCATAATATACTGCTGGAAGATTTGAGTTTGTTTTTCTTTTATCTGTCTCTTATATTTTATTCCTTTCTAAATCATACTTTCTTGAATGCATATCATGAGTTTTCTTAGCATTCAGCTTAATAAGTTCATTGCAGATGTGGATGTATTCTTCAATGAAAAAAATTCCTTTTATCCTTGTCACATATGTTAAGAACAAATATGACATTCAAAAAGAACAAGAAGAAGCAAGCTCACGGTTGATCAGTAGATACTACAGATTGCCAGGAAGTGAGTGTGCTGCAGAAACTGATGGAAAGCCTCTGTTTGCTTCTAAAGCTAAATTTAGAGGGTTTTTCATAACATTTTATAGAAAGCCTTATAGACTGTGCATTTGAACTGTATTTCACTAACAGTACTCATATCTTCTATCATGGAAATTTGAAAATTAAAATTAATTGAAAAATTAATTGAAAATTAAAA
>VYZP01066261.1:0-55805 GCA_013400635.1 Hypocryptadius cinnamomeus | reverse complement strand
TTGGGGGGGGTGTGTGTTGTTTGATTTTTTGCTTGTTTGGGCTGCTGTTAGTTTTTTTGTTTGGTTGTGGGGGGGTCTTGTTTTTGTTTTGCTTTGGGTTTTTTTTCTTGTTTGGTTTGGTTTTGGGAATTTATTTTTTTTTAATTTGATGACTACAGGAAAGGCAACTTCATTTGTTGAACAACTACCTACTGCTCTTTCACTTTGGTGAATTTAGGATGTCTTTCTTACCACTGAGACTCTGTGTAGGATTCATTTCCCTTCACTTGCAGTGTTTAAAATTTGTTTGTCCAAGACCACTTTGGACTCTTTTTATAGTCAAAAGACCAAAACAGGTGCCTCTAAAAGGTGATTCATCTGGTCTTTCTTAGGCAAAGACCTTGGAAGAGGAACCGCTTGCAGAAAGTGTCTGATTCCTTCCATGGACTGTGAGCAGAGCAGAGAGTGACTAGCCATGACCAGAGATGTCTAGTTTCTAAAAAGTTTAATTTAGATGGATAGCATACACCTATTACCTAGTTATCATATAAAAGTGCTACACACCTTCTCTGTCATTTTAACTCAATGCCATTGGATTTCTTTTCTTTTTCTTTGCCTGTATAGCTTTGCAAAAATAGACTCATAGTTTCTCACAAAGACAGCAGTCCCTTATGTCTTAGACGAACCTTGTATTTGTCCAAATTGTCTCTTACCACCTTAAATTCACATTATAATCACAATGTAGCGGGCTCTGCGTGACTTTTGCACTGTAATTTTTATAATATCCCTGTGACTTCTTGAAGTAGCTATTATCCTGCTTGCAATTAAAGCTGCATAAAGTCAGTTCAGAGCATTCTCATTACTCATCAACTTGAATATATTGGCTGTTATCACATGTCTTTTATTTTTTAAAGCAGAATGCATCAGTACAACTGTGATTCAGATTCATTGCAAATATAAAAATAAAGGCTCTTCTCCCTTTTCTCTATCATGTATTTCCTATCTTGTGGTTATATTCTACTTTATGTACGGTAATGCTCATCCTAATTCACCAAGCCACATTCAGAATTGCAAACGAGGAATTGTGCATCAATGGTGGAATGGTATTTTGTCCTCCTTTTTAATACTCAAAGCAGCATAAATATAATCCTGATTTTTCAGCTCAGTGCCGGCAGTCTAAATATGTTCCCATTGTTCTCAAAATCTTCATATGGATAGTATTTCTTCATGATAACATTTATTTATCAAAGTTTATGCTGCTTTGACTTCTTATAAAATAACAGCGAAGATAAATGAATCGATTGACCTCAAGAGCAGTTTATTTATCCCTTTAGTCACACTTCAGTGGCAAAATCAATACTCTTCTGAAATATCTGATATTACAGTGGTTCCAGTAAATACTGACATTCCTGAGCTATGTGAAGGGGGANTCACAAACATAAGCTATGCATAGGGTATGGCAAAACAGAATCAGCCAAAATATCTCTAGAATAATCTAAGTTTCCAAAATTTATAACCACAAGGTGCATACAAAAAGCACAATTAAGATATCAGGGAAAAAAAAAAGTAAAAAAGCAAAAGTAAAGCAAAACCAAAAAGCCTTAAGTTTAAATGGTGTAAAAAGCAAAAGGGGAAAAAAACCACACATGTAACACTGTCAGTGACAACAATTTTTGCAGAAGAGTGTATCTGGTTTTAAATGATGCATAGCACATCATTGTGTGTTCTTTTTCATGCCATCTCTGCATTTGAAAGAGCATAACATGTAATTTTTTTTTTTTATACTGATACTGTTGACATCCACTTTGTGTGACAGCAAAGATGTTTCTGAGTCATGCATTGCTAACAATTATTTTGATACAAGGGTGAAAGATATTAGTGACCTGAAAGAAAATAAAATAGTACACAACAGGTTACATATTTCATCCAATAAACTGATCTAATTCCTGTGAGCATTAACAGGATTTATGCACACGTATGAAAGAAAATTTTCTCTCTCTTACCCTGGAAGTTTTTAAAATATAAAAACTGGATGCAAAAGGTAGGATTTGAGGGAGTTCCTATGGGCAATGTGGAGTTTCCAGTCTGGGGAATCTCACTGAAACAGTGTTTGGACATTATAGCAGAGAATAACTCATTTTCTCAGTTGTTTTAAACTGAGAGGAACCCACTGTATCACAATTTGGAAGAGAGGTTTGACTAAACCAGTTTGGGGCAGACATGGTTGGGAAAGCCTAAATTTAGCAGTCACCAACAAGTGCAGGTTCATCCTAGGTGGACACAAGGGGACAGGAGGAGGCCATCAGGGGTCTAGAGCAGCCTTGCCATACCATGCTTATGTGCCCTGAGCTGTGGCATAGCTGTCCCAAGATTTGGACTAACAGACACTACATTGCTTGGAAAGATTCCATGTGACTCTGCTGTCCCTTCGGAGCATAAGGAGGATAAGTGGAATGAAGTGGATAAGTGGAAAAATCAAGGTATAAATCAGCTTTCACTCTGTTTTGTGTCCTGGCCAAATGCTGCATATTGCCCATGTTACTTGCCTGGGCAGAAAAAATTGAGTGCATGTAGAGGGGTGCCTGCATCTCCATGTTTATATAAAAGAGCAGAGCTCCTTAGGGAAGTTATCTTGGAAGAAGAATGACCTTTCCAGTAGCAGAATATTTGAGACCTGAAAAAAATTTGTAGAAACCGGCAGAAAAGCAAGCCATAGTTTGAAGCTTGAAAAGTTACTATTACCTGCCAGTTCCTTTTCTTGCTGGGATAAATGTGCTCATTTCTGAAATGCCTTGATGTTCTTGCCTTGTTCTAGATTTAAATTTTGGACATTCTTCACCAAAATTCACCAAAAAATAACTGATACCAAGTGCTTTAACTTGGTTTGTCAGTCATTCAGCTGTCACTCTGTTCAATTGTTACCTCAAACAAGTCTGTCTTGCTTTCCATTGGCATCACTCAGAAACACAATCTGCCAGCAGAGAGAACTAATGGTGTCTGTTTATGGTTCCTTGATGGAAGTGTAGTTCTCTCCAGCACTCCTATTAAGAGCAAACATGAAAAGGCTCAGTGGTCCTGTATTTGGGATGTAGGCCAAAAGGTGTGGAAACTCAGCACAAGCTCTGGCCATAGGTTGGTAGGTACTGTGGTGAGACTCAGTAAAGCAGAGGTCTTTTGTGAATAAAATTCTCTCCAAGGGCTTTTCACTGTTTCCTAGTACTGAAGTGTTCAACAAGCCCATCTAATATTAAAAAAAACCCCAACATTTTCTATGGTTTTTTCATTCTTTTCTAGCTACATCCCCTGCTAATCATGAAATCATCCAGAGAGAACTATCTCACTGAACATTTCCTCCTCCTTTAGACCTGCCAAAAGATTAATTTTCTCCACAGAAAGAGAATTGCATAGCTTCATTCCACCTGTGTAAACCAGAAAATCGCTTCCCTTCAAAAGACAGCGTAATTAAAATACATTTTCAGAATTTGTATGAAAACCAGAAAAGTTTTAAATAAAAGTTCTGATCCAGATGAAAACTAAAATACATGTGTGGTTTTAAGCTTAGTCATTGCATAAACTTCATGTAGACAGGTTAATCATGACCTTCACTTCTTTTGCATAGTCAGGGATATATAATATTGAAACAAACAAAAATACCCCAACAAAACCACCAACCTATTTCAAGCCATAAAGCTAGAAGAGAACTGACTTACTTAAGAAAGATCTGGGAGCAGATAACTTTCTGGAAGTTTCTAAAACATTGGGACAGTGACTGTAATGTCCTGGAGCTAGAAACAAGAGAGTACATGAGGCCAGTCTACAAGTATTTTTATGCTGAATCTAATATTGAGAAAAAACTTGCCAGAGGACAAAAGAGAGAAAATAGACTGAAAAATGTTCAGGATGGCTGTTACGTGATGGAGATTTTCTCTCCAAATGTTGCAATGCTCTTTCCCAGGGGCCTTTCCTGCTGTGCTGCTCCTCTGAAGAACTGATAAGTTCTGTCTTATTTGCTTGTCTTACATCTCTAATGTAATAGTTATAAATCTGCTGAGAATCAAATAGATTTTGAAATTTTTAAATAAAGTACCACCAGAAATTCCTGCATACGTTGGCAGATCTAGAGTAAATTTTCTGACAGGAACATTTCTCACAGTTGCTCTTAAGTCTTGTTTCACAAAGTTCATGCCTATGGACTGAGTATTGATTGCTTAATTCCCCAAAACAAAAGAAAAATCTGTTTACCAATAGATTCAAAATTGGCTGAAATTTTGAAACACGGCGCTATTTATAAATGAATGGATATCTCACTTTCAGTTAAAATCACAATGTCTGACCAAGCAGAACCACATCATAATTAGTAACTGTAAGACTACTCGGTTTTACTTCGAAATAGCCCTGGACACAAAATGGTTTTGAAGCTGTCTGAATGAAGAATGTTCCCCTTGCAGTTTAGTGTGTCAGGTGCTGAAAGGTTGTACTAGACCAAGTTGTTGTGTATGCAATTCTCCATTAAATATAGGAAATAAAAGGATGTTAACAGATGTATGGGGAGGGAGGCTTAGAAGTCTCTGCATGCTTTTCATTTCTACCACACTCCTTCTGTAGCAAGTGCCAGCATATGTGTTTGGAGCACCAGCAAGGGTTCCTGCCATATGCCAGCCCATTTCAGTGGTTCTGCCTGTATGTGTTTGCATGTGTATTCATATGCATATATGCATACAGGTGCAAATGACATAAGGTCAGTGTTCAGTGCCAGATATGGAAAGCAGTCGGTGTGGAGGAGGGGCAGAATCATAACTTTGACTGCTTTGAACTCAAATTAAATGTGAAAATGAGTAGTTACTTGAAATGGATTTGTCAAAATAGCCAAAGGGAGTTTTGACCTCATCACTCGTATATGAATGGCTTATGGACAACTAAGTCCCTGGGCTCCTTGAAAATCCCAAATCTGAAGGATATTTTTTAGAGCTAGCGACAAGACTCAGTGCCACTGACATACTTCTGAGAAATTGGCATCATGAAGCTTCAATCTGATTAGTTACACAGGTACTTGTGAAATTGCTTTATACCAAAGCCTTAAAAAAATTTTACAGGATATATTCCAGTGCTCAGAGAAATCATCACTGTAAGAAATACATGGTGCCAACGGGAAAAAACAAGTCAATATCCCCCTGCCTTCATATCTAGCCAATCTGCCTATCCAAGTATTTTCTTTAAATTTAGTGTAAATTTAAAAGGTTTAAGGGCATGCAGTTGTATCATCATTTTAAGGCAGCCAAATTAATTCTTCCATGGAGTGCTTGAACTTAATGGAGATTGACTGTCCTGTTTTCCTATTGTAATGATGTGTACCAACTCGAAAATGAAGATGTTGGAGGATAAAAAATAGTGCTGTGACTGCTATTGATTAGCTGTCTTGTTTGCTTCATTGTTCAGGCTCTGTTGGCCTCTTGGGCAGAAGGACACCCAAGTATAACATCCCTGACATTTTCCTGAAAAGATGCATGCCTTAAAAGTGACAGCCTTACTTAAAAAATACACTTTTGATGTATAAATGTGGTAGTTTTACCTGAAAGGATTCTGATGGATTAGAGCAGACAAAGAGAAAGATTTCTGAAACGTACCTCAGGTCAGCCTTGTATGGAGAATAGATTTAATAGCAAGTGTCTCACATGATGATGACACTTCTAGTGTCTCTGCATTTCCTTGGGTGTGGGAACAAGCAAGAAAAGTGGAGTTTTATCTTCAAAGACAGAGCGATTAGGTTATTCTGACTAATGTGCTCAAGTTTCATTAAAGGCTTTGAGTGGTCATGAATTCCAGAAGACTTGACTGTGTATGCTGAAGAAGAAAAGTGGCCCTTGAACTGGCACATAATTTTATCAAAAATGCTGCCTGTATTTTTAGAAGTCTATGTATAGATTGTTTTTAACAGCCTTCAGGCAGTGGGCTATTTGATACCATTTTGTTTATTCTCTTGCCTGTTTTTCATGAAAAATATTTAATATAAGAGTCACATAATTAAATTTGTAAAAACAATCATTCTTAATTGCATACATATGAATTTAATGCCACATGAGTGTGTATATTCAGATATGGCTCTTGCTTATACAGAAAAACAATTCATAATTAACTCTCTGTCAAGGTATTTAAAGGAGTCAAGTACACTAAGTGATTTCATGCATCACCTTTAATGAAATGCACGAGCATATGAGCATGACTGTAGGACTGGGTTGCAGCCAAAGTTAGAAATGCCTCTGCTTTTATCAGTGTTGTGTTACAAAGGGCCAGATTCTGCCACGTGTACTGTCATGTCTGGGAGAAAATGGATTTTGCCAATGAATGACTTGTCACTCAACAGGGGTGGAGATATTAGAGACTCAGTTTGCTAATGGCTCTGTGGCAAAAACATGCTTTTTATTAAATCATTGCAACTACTTAGCAAGAACCTGGGCAATCAGGCAGTAAGTGGAAATCAGCCAGGAAAAAAATGAGGTTTCTGATGTGCTTCAGCTGGAGGTATTGCAGCACCAATCTGACTCTTCCCTTCCTCTCATCCAGTGCACCTGAGAGCAAGCCAGGGTGCTGCTTCTCTTTGATTCATGCTTTATGAGAGCCCCACCTTCACAGAGCACATCTAGCTCTCCTGGTTTTTTGGCTTGGTGTGTCTCATCTCCTGGTTCATGGCAAGGTATTTTCATTCTGCTCCTGCAAACACCCCTCACAAAGACCACCGGCAACCTCAGCCCATTTCTTATCTACCAGATCAAAGTTACATTTCTTCTTTTCCCCCTCAAAGCCACTGAGAAGCTTGCTCCTGTCCTCTTCTTCACTCATCCCCAGTGAGCTGAATTCCCTGCTCCAGTGGGGACACTGTGTCTCCTGACCTTCTACCTGTCACTGTGGACAATGGAGTTCTGATGAAATGACCCTCAAGGTCACACTTCTTTCCTTATTCAGGATCTCCAGGGAATTCTTCTAGCCTGCAGCATCCGCTGAGATGTTTATCTATTAAAAGTAAACTCTAGAAAGGCTGACAAGTCCAAGCCAGTCCCCAGCCCACTCAGTCCTCTGGAATGTTGTGTTCCTCTCTGTGCATGTGTTCCTTGAGTCCATTTTCAATGGCAAAATATTTTGGGGACAGAACCTGCTTCTTGCATTCTGCTTACTTATCTGTTTTTGAACGAAATTACTTGAAAATGAAGTCCTCAAAATTGAGTTGCTCTTCAGAACTGAGAAGCAGCTCAATTTTGGCAATGGCAATCTTAATGACAATCTTAATTTTCTTCCCATGCACTGTGATTTGATGTTTCATTTTATGGTCCTGAGCTATCTCTCAAATAATATAGCATATTTTTTTTGGCTGAACTAAGAATCATTAGACACATATTTGCAGTATTCCTCAAGCATTACCGTGCATATATATGCATTCATGCAATTACTCGACATATGGAAAATCTTCAATAAAGTGTAGATACAGTGAAAGTGGCATGTATAGACAGAAAGCATACTAAAGTTATTTCAGGGAATATATTATCAGGTGTAATTTATCACTGAATTAACTACATGCATTTTACTTAAAGCAGAATCTGTATTTTTAATTCTGTGAGCACTCATTTCAAAACATGCAAATATAGGATGGAAAAGTGAGGTGAGTACAATGTCAACTGTAGTAAGGAAAAAAGGGTCGTCTGACATATTTAATGTTCATTTGCATCCTTCAGCACTCTCCAAATCTATTTCTTCTTCAGCATTCACATTTTACCCATTCTTGATGGGTTTTGTTTCTAACTGCTTTGTGCTCTACAAGGATATTCAGAGGAGGTTTGTGACTTCCGAGGCAGCAAAAGCATCTAAACACACTGTATAAAGGATTTTCTTTTCTTCTCACTTGTTCTCTTTTCTGCCCAGTTCCCTTTGTAATAGTCATTTTTGGAGTCTGTACAATCTAGAAAACCTTCAAGTGAAATGAAGGAGCCATAGCTACTGCTGCCAGAGTCAGACTTACAAACAGCTCCCATGTAACAAGCAGCAGCAAATGAAACCAGCCGAGGAACAGGACACATGAACTCAGGGGAGATGGGAGCATTTTCCAGAGGGAAGTTTAATTCTGCTACTTCCTTTGTGCTTTGTTCCATTTTGCTTCCATCGTTGCTGTCAACATTGTAATCATTGCCAACAAGATGAACCCTGCATAACAAACCACTCTTTGTCAGGACCATACCTGGGCCCCAAATGACAACACTTATTTTAGGGTGTGTTTCAAGGAGCTGCAGGTGCCAAGGAAGAGCAGAGGTTGTAAGTTCTGGTCAGCACCAATGGCTGACTTTCATGTAGCCTTTCCATCTGCTGCAGGAATCATTGAGGCTTCCGTGATACTGAAGAAAGCCAGGATCTTTGGGAACAAGCCTCAAGGGCAGATCACTTCTATTAAGTTTTCCTTTGTTGCTGTTTCTGTTAGATTTTATAAATAAATGAACACTGATTAAAATGGAAAGGAAAAGGAAAAGGAAAAGGAAAAGGAAAGGAAAGGAAAGGAAAGGAAAGGAAAGGAAAGGAAAGGAAAGGAAAGGAAAGGAAAGGAAAGGAAAGGAAAGGAAAGGAAAGGAAAGGAAAGGGAGAAAAGCAAACAAAAAAGCTGTTACATCCTGTTATTTTCTAACTATGCCATTAAAATTGTGGTATTGTGGATGAGCTTTAAAATAGTGAATCTACAGTATTCTTATAATGCTGTAATGAAATGCACTATTTTCTGACTGATAGTCAGAGTAAAGAGATTTTATTTTTTTATTTTGTCTTTTCTGGCTTCTTGGGTGTACTAAAGTCTAACAGGAATATTTTTCTGGAGTCTCTGTAGCTTTGTGGTTCAGTTTTGGACAGCTGGCTGGAAAAACTCTAATTTGATGAGGTATACAGGATCCAAGGATTGGTGTTTTGACTGTAGTGTAAAAAATTAGGTAATAAGAGGTACTTAAATACATCAGTGCAAAGGGTAGTTAGTAAAAATACAGGTAGTGTACCTAGGTGTATCATATGTGCACAAGGATGTGAAAGGCAGGGTTTTCATCTAGTAGATACTCTTGAGTTTGAAGATGAGTTGAGCGAAGTATAAACTCAGATGCTGCTGCATCATGCAACTCTTTGTGACATGTTGAGTATGTTTGAAGTATCTTCAAATATATTTTCAGCTTCAGCAGCTTATTCTGCAGGCATAAAATCTTTACTTAATTTGTAAATTACTGTCTTCATTTATAAATTACTATACTGTATGCATTTATTTTAATCAATCACTGCAGTTGTGAATGCCGGTCTGATTTCTGAATCTGCACTCAAAGATAAATGATAGATGGTTTGTTAAGCTCTCTCAGCTAGGGTTCATGATGCTTAATTTTCTTAAGTGATAATATTTCATGTCATAATACTGATCTTTTTTTATTCTTCTTTCTGCTTAATGGAGTTTAACCTAATTACATATGGTCTCTCTAACAGTTGCAGTATGGAACCTTTGCTGAACTTTCATAAATCACCTTTTTAACTTTTTCAGAAGAAACCCTACAAAAGGTCACCTGTCATCAAAGATATTCTAGCTAAAAGTTGTAACACTTAACCCCGTCTCTAAGCTCTCTTAACTCAATTACACCAATGCATCCCTTAGCTCTCTTTGGGTTTGCAATAAATGAGAATTGGTCTAGGGCCATTTTTTGGATCCCTGGCAGCAGGACACTATACATGTACTTACCTCATTCACAGCTGGATGGTTTCATTGTAACCCCTCGTGTCTCGCTCCAACATTTTGACCTCGTGAAAGCATAATGTCACTGAATGCTGAGGTTTGATGGAATTTATTCTGAAGATTGTCGGTTTTAAGTCTTACATATGCAGTTTAATTACAGCATTTTTGACATCAGGCAAACTTTGCTCTCTCAGTATTTTCATCTTAATTTTTTACACACAGAAACATATACAGACCCAAATTAGGCTGAAGATGTTTTTGAGAAGCATTAGAGGAAGAGAAAGAGAAGGGAAGAGACAGAGAACAAGATAACTGAAGATTAATCATACTAAAACCAGGCATGCTTTTGCTGTGTTTTTTTCCATTCTTGTTATATTTTTGTTTGTATTGGCTCCAGAGAAGCCCTGTTCCTTGTGGCTCCTGTTGTTGTGTGTGTGCTCATGCATAAATTTAGGTCAAGTATGAAACCTCTTTTCTGCATTCCTGGTAAGAATGTGTAATGTCCTTATCAACAGATAACATGAAATCTGAACTAATTTAGCTCACGACCCTGGATTCTTTTCTTTTTTCCTGCCATTAGCAAAAATACAATGTTTGCTTAGTTGTTAATGTATTTGGTTCAGTAAATTAGAGCTGCTTGAAATTTCTACTAATCCTTTTCCATTGAGGGTTTCTCTGTACTGACACTGAATAAAACAAAAAACACATGCACACACAGGTTTCTGAGATTTTCTGGATCAAATATAATTTAAGGAGCACAGCATTTTAAAACAAAAATGAGTTGTGTTTTTGGTTTTGGTTGTTTTTTTTTTGTTGTTGGTTGCTTGGTTGGTTTGTTTGGGGGTTTTTTTGGTTGGTTGGTTTTTTGGGGTTTTTTTGTGGTGGTTTTTTGTTTGTTTTGTTTTTGGGGGTTTTTTTGTTTTGGTTTTTTTTTGGTTTGGTTTGGTTTGGTTTTTTTTTTTTTGTTTTAATTACTGTGCCAAAAGCAGCAATGAATAAACAGTGTTTACTGAAAATGTGCTTTGCTTGAACTTGGTCATTAAAGCATACAAGAGCTGAGGGGTTATTTTGTAATGAAAGAATGGACCAATATATAAGGATAAAAGTAGAAAAAAGGTTTTACACACAGCACAAAGATGTTTTTGAATGAATCAGTCTTTGCTATTTAATTTACATTTTGAGGGCTCATTAGGATGATGAATGACACTGCTGGAGAATAAAACATACTTCCTGAACAAAAGAAAATCTCTGTAGCCTAATAACATTTTATGCCAGCACTTACATTTGTCAGAAGTGGATGCTATTTATCCCTATGATTATTTAAAAATCATTTTTATTGTCCTTTGTGCTGTGTCCTCTTCTGGGAATTTTAATTCAGAGTTTGACACCTACTTATTAACTTCCATGAAGTATGGAGTACAAAGGCTTATACTATATAAATGATTCTAACCAGCCATGTTTATATTGCCTGGAGCTGTATACAAATTAGCTGAGTTTGGATTCATTTCTCTTAGAAATGGAAAAAAAATTGGAGTTGTGTAACCTTTACCACCTCAGCAAAGTAAATGTGAGTTGAGCATGGCTGACCTGGGCTTACCAGGATGTGGCAGTGAGTCAAAAGAACAAAGAGGAGAAGTTTATGGCATTAATGCCATGAATTAGGAATCCCTGTGAGTTGAGAACACTCTATTTCGTGTCTTCTCCTTCCTCATCTGGAAGGATGAGGGTGAAATAGGAATGCTAATGTTTGAAACTACAAGCCCATCCACTCCTTAATCAGTAAATAACTGAAAAAAATTACTTGCTGTCTTGTCTTCTTCAGTACTTATACATGCCTATACTCTAGAGTCAAAGGTATGCAAATACCAGAAAACAGACTATCTCTGGAAAAATGTCAAAATATTTTGGTAAATTATACACTCTTGTAATAATTGCGGTTTTATGGTTTGTCTCAGAAGATGCACTGCTTTTGTATCAAATAATACATTTTAGGCTCTTAATGAACGCAAACCATCCTTTCACCTACATTCCCTCTTCCACTCTCCCTGTTGTAGATCTGCTTAGCAGCAGTGATATCCAGCCTTAAGAGTGAAACAAGTCAAAGATTTTGTTCACCTTGCTGGGAGAGGGCACTTGCTACTCAGTTAACTTTTTGTGATAGCGTGTAAAACAAGATGGCATGCAGATTTGTTTGGTCATTGTGATAGGATGTGGGAATGTTTGATCTTGTTTTCCTTTCCCTTTCCAAAGCCATCCTCTGTGCCTTTCAAGAAGTCTAGCTGACACTAAAGCAAGTATCAGTGTGCAAGAAAAAGTATTTTCTTATATCTAATTCTACAGCATTTCATATTGATTTTTGAGGTGGTGCTAATCATCTGGAACATTAGATTTCAAATTTAGCTATCATTTTTATTTCTGAAGAAATTGCTCATCAGCCTCCAATATATTCCATAGATTTTCCGTGTTATTATATTCCGTGCATATTTTGTGGGCAAATAAATTATGGGAGCATTTTGTAACACCATGTGCAAGTGTTACATGTCTCTGTGCAGGTAATGGGTGAGCAGACAGAAACGTTTGGCTACTTCTCGTCCTCAAATGTGGTAGAGCATTCTGGGCATCAGTGGCAGACTGTTGTTTGGAGAGCTCCCATGGAGTTCTTGCAAACCTCCTCTCCTTGGCTGGACCCAGCTGCTATGAGTGGAAGCCCTGGGAATACTGCTCCAGCACACACTGTGGCTTGGCTCCCCTCTTGTGAAGGACTGAGCCTGAGAAGGCTTGATGTCTGCAGGCTTGATTCTGGAAAGCTGAGATCTTGTGGACAGGCCTTATGTTTGTTTTCAGAATACCCATTGTAGACTTTTGAGAGTGTGTGTGCATGTGTGTGAATTAGAGTTTGTAAGGACTTCTCTTGTCTCACTTGGTGCTATAATTTTCAGAGGGAGTTCCATTCTGCCTACCTAAAATGCTTCCAACCCTTTATGCTGCACAATGTATTATTCTTTGTTATCCTTCCTAAAAATATATAATGTTGCCCATATAGAACTGTAGCTATATCTTATATTTCAAGTTATATATACCAATACATATCTAGATTGTGAAGTGCTATACAAACTTCCATGGTAATGTGCTTGCGTACAAAATGTAGATTAATTCAGACTATATTCAGTCGAGACATCTGTTTAACATTTTTGTTGGTGACATGGACAGTGGGATTGAGTGTACCCTCAGCGAGTTTGTTGACAACACCAAGCTGTGTGCTGGCAGCAGTGTGCTGGAGGGAAGGGATACCATCCAAAAGGACCTTGACGGGCTTGAGAGGTGGGCCTGTGCAAACTTGGCTCAGGACAAGCCCAAGCACAACTGCAGGTGAAGGGATAAACGGATTGACAGTAGCCCTGAGGACTTGGGGATGCTGGCTGGCAAGAAGTTCAGTGTGACCCAGCAATGTCAGCTTGCAGCCCAGAAAGCCAATTGTATCCTGGGCTGCATCCAAAGCAGCGCGGCCAGCAGGGCAAGGGAGAGGATTCTGCTCCTCTGCTCCACACTGGTGAGACCCCACCTGGAACCCTGCATCCAGCTCTGGGGTCCCCAGCACAGGAAGCACACAGGCCTGTTGGAGCAAGTCTAGAGGTCCCTGATGATCAGAGTGCTGGCTGTGATTCTGTGATCTAATATTTTCCTTCTGAACAAATAGCAGGATACTACTTTCAAAAGTTGCATCTTTTGTGTTGGTAGCTTTGATTGAGCTCTGACCCCTAGTGAGACACAATGGTTGACTTTGGGTAAGTTCACACAGCAGTCTCTGCCATGGTTAGTCATTGTAGAGGCTGGGAGGTCTGATGCACAGGTGGACACAGATGAAGAGCTTCTGTCTCTGCTGTAGAGATCCATCAACTATTTATGCAAATTGCCAAAATCAGTGCTACTTTATTTTAATATGCTAGACAGCAAACTGTAGCAATTCAGCAGCTGCTATGCAAGCAGGAACCTCTGAGACAGTATCCATACAGAGAGATAAGAATGAAAATGTAAGCTTGGCTTCTGTCTCATTTTTGCTCTTATTTTCTTCTTTAGCTTAGAGGTACAGTTATTCTGGGTAGCAAAAGAACCAATATCACACCTCTTCAAAGGCAGTGGTTTGATTTTGCAATTATTTTCTAGGAATGAGCAATCCCATTGTATCTTGAATTTATATATAGGTGCTGTCAACAAGGCAGCTGGGGCAGTGAGTGAGGGGTAACAGAGCCCGAGACCCACGTGGGTGATCTGTGCAGACAGGCTGCTGTGTCTGTACAGTCCCCATGGATAAAGTGATACAGGTATTCAGCCCATAACTGTTGGCTGTTTTTCCATCTGCAGGTATTTAAAATCCAATTGTGTTTCTGGCATAAATGTGTATAAAATTTATACTAGGCAGGAGCTGCTCTTCAGTGGGGATTTTCCCAGTAACCCCCTAAGGCAGAGGCAACAGTGACCAGTGTGTTCTTGACTGTCAGGTCTGTGCCTTCCCCTGTTAACAGAAACAGTTAAAAGTCTTTGCCTGCAACCCTTGTTAGAGTATCTTGTTTCATAGCTGTATTTTTCCAGCAGAAAAAGAATCATGAAAAAGAGAGGGTTTTGCCAAGAACATTTTATTCTGTTCCTCACAAAATACCTGTTGCTGCAAATGGTGCAGGACAATCCATGTTTTGGAGTGGCTTCCCCATCTTCTACCTGCCCTAATATATAACTGGGCTACAAGGGACTTGGAGTGGCATCTGCACATAAAACATTCTGGAAGTGCTACTGGAAGTATGGGCTGGGGAGAGGGAAACAGAAAGCTTAAGGAAGCCTTTAGAATATATGTGGCCTTTTGCATCTTCATTTTCCTCTGGTGTTATTGCCTGATGAGCTTATGTGGCGGTATGGGCACACAAATAAAAATCAGGTCTCAAGTGTAGTTTTGCCTTTCCCTCCTCTCCAACAAGAACCAGGACCTGCAACTCCAAACCCTTCACCAAATAGTTAATTCTCAGGAGGATGAGCCCCTCATCACTCCCTTCATAAACAAACAAACAAATAAATAAAAGATACAAGGATCTGATCTGTTTAATACGCACTCTCTAAAAAAGAGTGCAGACTAAACATAGTAATCTGATGATTACAAATTATTCAGTCCTATAAACAAAGCATGACAATTGATGACAATGTGGTATCATCTATCATAAATGCAGAGCATCCTCTCTCATCCATAACAAATAATTTGGAGTATTTCAAACCCATAACAAATATATTTAATGTAGTTCACTGTAAAACAATGTGTGTTTCTCTGTTTCTAATGCTATATTCAAAAGCCAGCCAAGAGCTTTTTCTGTTTTATTCATTATATTCATTTATGCTGCCAATTCTACTTGCTATTCTAGTAGTCTGATTTGAAAAATCAAAATTTAATGTATTTCAAGCAACACTTAATGCATGTGTGTCTTCAAATTATAGGAGACGGTTTATAAAGTAAATTATGAGACCATAATATAATTCCTGGGTTTCAGATAGATTTTTATCTTGCTAGTTAAAGTATTGATCACAACCCTTACATTCTATTGGTAGCTTTTTATGTGAGGCAAATCAGCTGCCATTGTTACCAATACTGAAAATCTCCCTGAGTAACCCATGATAGGTTTATTGCACAGGAAGCTTTGATCCTCAGGAGTCGACTAAGATATTCAAAGTTCTTATAAAGGTGTCTTAGAGACTGTGATACAAATTCAGATGTCTGCTGTCAAACGACTCCTATTCAACAAACCCCTGTGAGCCACCTTTGAAAGTGAAGCAGCAAGATGACACCATTCACAGCCTGGCTTTTGGAGAGATCTTTGTGCTCCCCTGCCTTTCGGTACCTGACAACTCGTCCCAGGCCCTATCAAAGTTGCATAACAGAATTTGTAAAAAGCTACACAGAAGGGTTTAATGTGTTGAGAACAAATAACTTCTTTGTTGATATCCACTGCCAGATCAAAGTGACTGAGGGTAATAGGCCCAGGACTGCATTACCTTCAGTTACACTGGGGAACAAAAGAATAAAATAAAACAGCAAAGGGCGGTAGAGAACAATAAAAAAGGGAAAATACTAACAAGTTTAAAGGATTCAACGCCCTGAAACATGAATAAAAGCCACAGAAATAAATTCATCAAGTTCACATAACAAAAGGGAAGCATGTGCCTTCTCAGCTGAAAGGTTTTCCAACTGCACTCCTGTTTTCTGCATGTGTTGTTATAATTCAGGATGCCACAAGACCTGCCATTTTCAACAGGGACAGAGAGCTGGCTCTGCTGCTCAAAAATGCAGATTCGTTGTACTTGACCTAGATGGAAATGTCTGTAAGCAGTATTAGGGATTTTCTCTCCATTTAGCTTCCATTTAAAATGAAATGGGGCTACACTGAACATTTCTTTCTCCAGAGACCAAATAGCCTGTTTTTAAGTGGAGAATTGTTAAAAAAAAAAAAAAAAAAAAAATTAAAAAAAAAAAAATCCTAAAGGCTTTTTGGAAGCTTTCCTGTGAAAGTTTTGGAAATCAACCCAAACCAAACCTAAGAGCAACATAACCTTTCTGTGAAAATTCACAAACCCCTTTAAGACATGGTGGTCCATTAGCTGTGTGGGAGGGCTCAATGCCAGCAGGTGGGAAATGTGTGCTTACTGGAAGGACAAACTGGGAAAGCTGAGACCAGTTTTTCTTTCTACTTTCTTTCTGTATTTCACTGTTACTTGTAACAGTGACAGCAAAAAGAGAATCAGAAAGCATTGTGACATTCAGATGCAATATCCCCTTTAAAAGTGGATGCCTTGAGAAAATATGAAAAGGGAAAGCCAAAAGAAAAAGAACTAGGATCATTTAAAGCAAACCTTTTGTCCTCCAAGACTGAAGGACCAGTGTGGCTTCCATCAAAAAATGTTAACAAGTACAATACAACTACTTGGGAACTACCTGCAACTCTCCCCCAAATCTGGGACATCTTTTATTCTCCTGCTCCTGGTCTTTGTGATTGCCCAAAAAGTAGGGTGCTGTCATGGAGCCCACAGGAAAGCAGGGATTAGTGCTGGGAAGCTGCCATTCCTTGGGATGGATGGTTTTACAGGTGTGGAGATATCTTCACTCTGGAGGTAAGGAAGCGTGGGATAGTGCCTGGCTCCTGCCTACTTCCCAAAAAAGAGGACTGATACAGGCTTGCAGTGAATCAGTGGTAATTTTTTTTTTTTTCCAGTGGGATTTGGGAAAGAGAGGGCATGAAAAAATAACAAAGGTATTCCTTTATTCTGCAACTTTATAGATGTGCTGAATTTATTGGTTCCCATATTAAGGCTGCTGTTGATAAGATTTGACACTTGTTTGATTAGTTTGGGCATTTCCAGGAAACTTTTAGAGGGTTTCTTTGTGGCATGTACATACATACATGCACGTGTATGTATACCTTGGTATATATATTTATACCTTGATGTATTCATGGTGTCATGTACATTCCTAACTGGAAGCAATTTACATCTGTGAGCTCTAAGATATCCAGCCCTGACATTTTAGTTGAAATGTTACGTGTCCTATTAACTGCAATACATTTAGAAAGTACTGGTTTCAGTAGGTTTGCAGTGAATGTGTTCCCATCAGTCTGTCAGTGACCACAGTATGCCTGGATTTTTCTTTTGATTTTCAGGAATGCTGAAAGCACAATAAAACTCTGCCAAGGTTTTCACTGTAGCTTGAAGAATTGTGCTATTTATCAGCTTCTGTGTGGGTTTTAAGAGAATCCACCTGAGCTGACCAGAGGCATAAATGGATTGATTTAAAGATGCAGATGCATACAGTTGTTTTTCTTCATTGATAATGCTTTGGGTTTTCAATAGCAAATTATAACTCTCTTGGGCAAATAGGTGTCCAGGTCATAATTGCCATGACCGGAATATGTTTTTTGTGTTCTTAGCAATGAAACTGAGCTATCATTGTCAAAACCATGTAAGGCTCTCTTCCTTACACATAAAAGATTCTTTTTTTCAAACTCATTTCTGATCCATATGTTCTGTGAAGCAGTTGTATTCTGTGCAAGTCAGGGAAAGCAGTGCAATGTAAGCGTTCTAAATCAGTGGAAAGGCAAGGCAAGGCAAGGCAGTATCACCTATGCCTAGGCAAGGTGGAAAAATGGTCTAGCTCTGGGTTATTTGACTCTGCTGTCTTTATCACCAGGTGCTCACTGGTCAGACTGACTCAGTCAAGGGTTCTTGATGCTTGTTGCCCTCACAGTAGCAGTTATAGTGAGAGGTTGAGAAAGGGAGGAGACACTGACAAAGCCAAAACTGTCAGATGTTGGTGACATCCTAAGACTAGCAAAAGCCATTCACAGAAAGCCTCTGGTCTCCAGATCATGGGGCATTTTTCCCTGTTGAGTTTAGATCAGTCTCAGTCTCTAAAACTGAGAAGGCTGCTTTCAGCATTAGGGATTAGTGAGAGTTTGTTTCTCCCCAGGAAAGTTTTTTCGTTTCTGTGTGTTGTAGGAAATAATCCAGTGTTACCTTCTGGAGCTACAGGCTGCTGCTCAGTGTTTTGGGCTTCTCGCTGCTGCTTGAAGATCCTGTAATCCTCTTTTAGCTCTCTGTGAAAGCCCTTGGTCTTAATCTTTGAAGGAGGTATTGGGTAGAGTGACATCCTTGTTACCCATCATGACAGAAAACACCCTTGTGTCCTTTGTCCTGTCCTCAGCTTTGTTAACAGGATGGTCATCCAGATTTTTGGTAGCATTTCAGTGTTAGTATCTTTCCTTTAGACATTGTAGAGATGTTGTTTGGATGATGAATTTTGTTAATATTGAATTTCTTGTGTGAGGTTCCGTTTCTTATTGCCTCCACCACTGCCCAAAGGGTAGATTTTTCCCCAATGTTTCCTGAATGGATGTAAATAGGCTTTAAGGAGCACATGGTAGATGTTACTCTTTCCACCAGCACTCATGTACAGGGGCATTCTTCCATCGGGGGCCTTTGGTGGGAAAGATTTCTCCAGAGCTGTGTACTGTAAAACCTTTAGTCTGTAAGAGATTTAACCCTTCCTGTGCAACAGTTTGTAATCACATAACCTTTAGCTCAGTGGGAATGAATACCAATTATCATTTATAAACAGTTCCTCTCATTATGCGCCTATTTATGGCATCTTTTATAGCTTGCTAATTACAAGCACACAAAACAGAAATGTTTGGAGTTAAATAATGTAAACAGGGATGTAATTGATTTTCATGTTGAATAGTTTTTATTGATTTATCGTTAATTAACACTTTTAAAGGATCTCTTGGCAAAGTAATCCATTTAATTTATTCAGTGTTATACTAGCTGATGCTAAATTCATGTTAAAATTCACAAAAATATCAACAGTTCCATAATACCTGTTTTTCCAACTGTTGCCGTTATGCAGATGTTACATATTCTCCCCAAACAAACACAGACAATATATTAAATGCAATCAATCAGGCTCAGTCCAGGTCCCAGCCAACAAATGTCCATCACATCACTAAAAACATCCCATTCCAGCTGACACTAACTGGACCATTACTGGCCATCTGTGCAGCAAGGAGGACAGGTATGTAACAGGGAGAAGAGCTGCTCTCTGTTGTCTCAGGACAGGGTCCTTGGGTGGGCTGTTGAAGGACTGCACGGGCTGAGGGAAGAAGCTTATGACTCAACTAAAAAGCCTTTTGTGCTGCAAAACCAAAAGATTCTGGTGTCCCTAATGGAAACTTTCTGACAAATACACCACTGCATCAAGCAGCAGTCACTTGACATGTTTTGGGCATGCATATAGTACTGCAGAAAATGTAGCATGCTGAAGACTTTTCCAGAGGTCCCCAATGGCTTTTTCCATTTTTTTCAGTGGGAAGCAGGGACTGTGCAGTCCATTCAGGGGGTTTGACAGCATTTTCATATATGTTAGATACCTTTCTCTCCTGCTGACTTTTCTGAAAGCACGTGTGACTTACTAAGCACCTCCCCAGAATCAAGCATCTAGCAAGGAGTAAAATTGCAAGGTGCAATCTTCATTATCACCAGCCCATTATATTTTTCAAATGGGTAGTAAGAGAGTGTAATCACAACAGGCCCTGTTTTTTCATTAGTGAAGAAAAACATTAATATACTGTGACATGGTATTGATTTGATGCAATCAATCTTTCCCAATAACAATAAAACCTTTATATTTTATTAATAGAACAATGCAGTTCATCTCCATTACAGCTCCACTTTATTGTTCTGGGTCACGGTGTAATTCTGGCATGTTTGGAATTTTATTTTTATTAATATAATGTAAAAGCCTGTAAAATCACTCCACTGATGTGTCAGTAGGTTTCATTTGAGGCTCCCAAGCATCTTTTACTAGATGAAATGTTACCGGTGCAGCTCCAGTCATTGATTGTTGAATGACCCTTAGGGGTGGAGAGAGTGGGGAGGGTTAAGAAGAATTCTTGGCCTTTAATCATCTTGATTTTATTTGTGGTGTGGACACTGAGACGTGGACTCACACCGTGTCATCAGTTTGAAGACCTCTCAACACATGGCCAGACCCAGCCCTTCCAAATACCCTCCCAACTGGGCTGTAGGAGTCTGAGCTCTGCTGAAGCTCCCAGCAGCCATCCAGATGGCAGCCCTTCAGCATCATTTCACTTTCTCGTCCTGGCTTTTCAACATTTACTGCAGGCCAAGTGCTACATGGACAGGAGATGATGTCTCAAGCTCTGGGACAGGCCATGGGCACATATTGGAGGAGTTATGCTCTAACATAATTTCCTTGCTCTTTTAAAAACAATACAATATGGTGAATGGCTTTACTTACACGTTCACAGTACATCCATCTTCACCTAGACTCAGATCTGCTGTAAGACCAGCACAGCCCAAGGCTTGTGATACTCTGAGTAATGGCTCTGTGTACTCCTCTCTAGTCTTTCTTCTGGAGGATCTTGCTCTCCAAAAGCTGCTGTCCTGCCTCAGCTGTGGGGGAGCTGCTGAGCACCCTGCTCTGACAGTGTCATTCATCAAGAGCAAAATGGGCTCTTGCTTCTCTTTCACAGTGTGCACGGCAAGTCTGTTGGATCATTTGGCACTTCTCTCTATCTACAGATATTTTTGATTCATCTCCTTTAATTAGCCAGAACATATTCCTGGTCCTGGTACAAGACTAGGGCATCATGATATTCCAGTTGCAGTGAGGCCCCCAATTAGTACAGATACTTTCATTAAAGCAAAGCTAGATGACTTTCATCATTTGATTTTTTTTTTTTTTTCTTGAAATAAAATCTTTTAAAAAGCTACTCCTCTTTCCTTTTGAACCAAGAACAGTGTTGCAAGATCCCTTGGTAGGAAAAATAATCCCCATAAAAATATGATGGGTCCATTTCAAAAGAGATGGGTTTATTAAAGGTAACAGTTTATTAACAGTGGCTGTGAAATAGATGGATTTAATGACTTTAATTAGTGCAACACTTTCTGACACAGACCTTGAGGAGAAGTTAGCTCCTCTTTCCCATCTCCCTCCTGCACTTTTCTCTGTCTAAAGAAGTGTCAGCAATTCCTCATAGTAAAAGTGAAACAGCTCCTACTCACAGCAATGCCAAGCACAGGAGAAAACTACTGTATCAACAGACCGTGGCCACTGGCACTCCAATTAGTGGTAAGGCATAGCATGAGTGCAAAGTAAAGCTTTCAAATATCAGGAACAGAAAATCAAGCTTCCTGAGCTGTCTCTTTATATCTGTTTCCTTGGTGTAACCTGACACAGCTCAGGTCTGCTTGCCTGCATCCTCAGGGAGAGATTATCAGTCTTCTTCACAGAAGCCACAAGCATTATTAATGCCACCCAGTGAGATGAGGGTGACTGCAGTGTGCCATGGCTCCCTGAAGTCTGTCCTTCTGAAGGTAGGTGGAAACATTGCTGGTAGGTCTCACGTCACCCATCAAGATCAAAATGCCATCATTGTTAGAGAGGGAGAAAAAAAAATAAATACCATTTTTAATTCTGTTCTGTTTTTTCTACTCAGTCCTTTTTCAGTGGGATGTCCCAGATTATCAGAACTGAAAATGTCTGCGTCCATGTTGATTTTAACCAAAACCATTTTCATTCTTGTTTGAAGAAAATGTTTCCTTAAAGTAAAAAATTCCAAAATTTGAAGAGAAACATTTGATATTTTGGTTTAATGCCTTCTTGATTTAGGCCATATCTTATTCTATGATTACAGATTATATTTCTTAAAATTTGTCATTGAAGTATTTTGACCTGATCAAATTTTGATTTTTCAACTGAATTGAAGAATGGTTCATAAAATTTCATTTTTAAGGTAATGATGTGACACAATTGCATTTTGAGTGGAAGCATAACCAAAGGGATAAAATCAACAAGTAGCCTGCCCCCAGGTCCCCATTCAGAATGAAAACATTAGAAAAAGTGGGTATTTCCTGAGGTAAGTTTTTAACTAGGTTGAGGTCTAATCTTTTTACCAGACCACCTTTCCTGAGTCTCAAAAGTTCTGCCTTTTCTCTCCAAGAGCCATGTGGGTTCTGCACAACCACTCCATACAGAGCATTTTGGAGGATGTAGCACATGTAAGGAAGTCAGTAACAACTTAAGCTCTGAATGTCTGAAAACCCTTCCTAGCCATCTGCAAATTACACTTCCCCAAAATTCCTTTCCACAAGCTGGCTATACTTCTACAGAACCCCCAGAAATCACATCTCCAATCTCAGGCACAAAACCCTGTTAAACTTCAGCAAATTCCACAACTTGAATGTGTTAAAATCTCTTTAGAGAAATGATTGAAGGAAAACTTTGAGAGTAATGGTTCTCCTGAATCCAACAGGCAGAAGCCACTCTTATGGATAAGTAAAAAGATAAGGAGTTTACTTCTTCATAGTGGATATTCCTTTCTAGCAAACGGATTGCATAGAAAATGTTGTATATATGCATGTGCATGTGTGTATGTGTGCCTGGCAAAGAAGCATTTCTAATATGCTTTCAGATTAAGGTCCATCAAGGTGGGATTTTTCCCCCTGCTTTTTTCCTATTTTGTTTCATTGTGGATTTAGGTTATTGCCTGCCAACATTCAGTGCCTGAAGCTTCCCTTCAGGCCCCAGAGGAAATCCTGCAGCCCCACGGTGAGCAGTGCTGTGCTGTGCCTGAGCAGCGTCGGGTGGACGTGGGGTGGCTGCTGTCATGCTGCTGGCTGGAGGTGACACGACCAGCCTGGATCCCACTGAGGGGAAGAGGATGAGTATGTACCTCAGGCTTCTGGAGATCGTCCTCATGCCTAATTGATACTGGAGACAAAAATCCAATAGCTTCTGCACACTTTGTAAAAACACCTAGCACAGTCCAAATAATGGCAGCACCAAAAGCTTGCATCATAAAAATCTCTTGGGCTAAAATGGAAATACATAATTGCAAAAGATTTTTCTTTCTTTCCTCAACATTAAGATTTAAAGGAGGGAGAAGTGTCACAAGATAGGCAATTCCTTTCAGAGAGGTTTCTTTATATATCTCCGTGTGAACGCTCTTGGTAAGGGAATTAAAAATAAAGTAATGCTCGGAAATAAAATTTGTACAGAGGTAGCTTTTTTTTTTTTTAAATGACATCCCGTTTCCCAAGAATTCTATGTAGCCTTTAGTCACTCTTGTTTCTTACAGTCCTCTGTGCTTTGCATGGTAATTAGCTGCTCGTGTTATCAGCAGCACGACGCTGCCGGCTATTTCTTCAGCAGGCGCTGCCGTTATCCTCGGCACAGCTCCTCGCATCCTCCTGCCAGCCCGCACGGCAGCCGCCCTGGGCACCGATGCTTGGCGCTCTGATGGCTGTGCGGACTGAGGGATGAAGGCGATGGGCACAGCATCCAAGGGGGAAGAGGCTGAGCCCACTTCCCCTGACAGGTCCCCAAGACTTGCCAGTATTTCGCTGATGGTCCACTGGAGGTTCAGTGAGGCAAGTTTGTTATGACAGATCGCAAAACAGAAAGGAAGACAAACGAGACGGGTTCATTAGTGTCAGAACAAACACAGGGGAGCAGCTCCTCAGCTTAGTTTGCAACAGCAGCCTCAAAACCTTTATTCGGTTTTAATTTTAATTTAAAAAATAATGATTAAACCGTCTATTGCACGAGTGCCCTGTGGCTGTTGAGAGGGTGTAGGGACCTCTCTGCAGAGCCTGCCAGCAGTGCTGACACCAGCCTTACGCGGGGGCTGCGTCACGCAGCCGGCACCAACGCAATAGCGCTCGGATGGGCAAGTCCATGAAGCAAATAGCGTGTCAAGGGCTCCGTGCTGCTTGTTCCCTGCAGCAATCCCTTCTTTTAATTTACGTTTCAAGAAACATTTGCCAGCTTTTGTTGTTGGTGTTGGTTTTTTTCTCCTGCAAGTTAAACTGTGGTCACGAAGTTAAATTCAGTTTGCCGGAGTCCATGGCAGTGCATGTTCCTCTGTAACGTCAGTAGAGATGTAGTGGATGGTCTAGAAAGTTTGATATCAACAGTAATGTTAAGATATTCATAAGTACTCAAAGCAAAACAAATTAAGAAATTTACATTTGGCACTCAAGAGATGAAAAACAAACAGGAAAATGTAGAAATTGAGGGGGTTTTCCCCAAATATTATGTCAGTTTTACGTATCTTGTCTTTGGTTTTGTGTTTTCATCTTATTTTTCACTCTTTGAAATGATGCATGATGATACTGAGAGGATATTTGAAAAGTTTTTACTTCTTGCCCAGAGAGATGATGGGCTAGAAAGAAAAGCTAAAGTTTTAGTTCTGGGGTATTAGAAAGCAAAATTTCTTGGTGATGAGTATTTGCAGACTTACTTCACTACATTTCTAGGAGGGTTATTTAATTTTGTAACAGACGCTTGTTCCTAATCCTAGTCTGAAATATCCTGTTGCCAAATTCACATTCGGTATTTTTATCCTCACAGAGAAAGAGATCATCATTTTATCATATGTTCAGTGTATTCTATACAGATCATATGGTCATCTCGTCCCTTCTTCTGTAAGATGGCAATAGACTAGAACTGACAACTTAAGGATGGCAGTGAATTGGTTACTCTCTAAACAAGGCACTCGTGCTGAGGGCTTTACACTCTCCACTCTTAGTGGGATAACAAGTGAACAAACTGGGGCTTGGGGAAAGAAAGGGAAAAAAAAGATGGAAACCCACAGAGAAGAGAGAAATAGCAATTTTTTAATATTAATTTTTAAATTATTAGATATACAGAGATTGTTGTCTCTCTCAGTCTTGCTGGGTTCACTGGCAACATGAACACTTGTCCTCCTGCTCCTGTGACAGGAATATCCAAAATGGTGGTGTGCAGCTCCTCAGGGGCAGGTCTGAGGTCAGAACATGGCTATCTGCTCAGGGCAGCAGCTTCTCTTCAGTATCCATATATCAGATATGAGCAATTCTTCAAAGTCTGACTTCACCACATGTTTAGTACCTTTGCCTTTGAAATCAGTGGTGTAATTTGTAGTGAACTGTGAAGCTGATGGACTGTGTTTCACTAAGAAGAGTTAATGTGATTCATTTGTTTAACAATCAAGGGCCATATTCAGGAAAGATTTAGCAGGAGTGCAGGCAATAAAGCACTTATGACTTTCTATGAATTGGCATGAAACAACAGCCACAAAAAATTAGAAAGCATAAAGCATTTTGCTTATGCATGGCTGTTGTTCTCCTGACCTTGGTTACAGCTGGTGGTCTTTAAGCAGTTGAAGATCCAGATGTCCTCAGTCCCTCAGCTCAGACTGGGGAGTGGTGGTAAAAGTGTCCAGGACTTGCACAAATTGGTCAGTGCCACCATTTGGCTTTAGTAGGCAGAGGTATTCTTTTTTTGAAAATGCCTTGTGATTTTTTGGGTGCACAAATACAGATGTGGTAGAGAAGTCTGATTTCCAGATGAGAAGAACTCAGTGGTTTGGAAAAACAAATAGCTTTGATATATCTCCAGGTGCACACTTGAAAATTCAGAGCATCCAGGGCTTTTTTGAAAACAAGAGGAGAAGACCAAGCTCACTTCTCTCCTAGCTCTTTGGGTACAGTAATTACCAGATGGATTTTTTTCTCTCCCCCTTTCCCACATGGGAAGACCTCACGCCCCAGTCCCCTGCTTCCTGAGTTAGTTCTGTTCTGCAAAAAGAAGAAAGCCTTTTTTGGGGGGATTGTCAGGGAGTGTAGTGTGTGAAGGAAATCCCCAGACAGCTTGCTGGATGCAGCAGCCCCCTGTGTCTTGTGGAGAGTTGTAGGAGATGGGCACCCCCTCGGCATCAGTACCTCCATCCAGGTGTGCCCTCTCTTCCCAGGTCTTCTAGGCAGTGCAGGCAGACTGGTACTGGGCAGAAGGCAGGCAGGAGGGAGGGGGGTGTGTGTGTCTCACACCGCCTCGTCCTTGCTGGCAGAAGTTTGGGTCCCAGTGAACACCCAGGCTGAGCACGTAGCTGAGGCACCGTCTGGATGGATCCTGCAAGGGAACAGCTGCCCTGCCAAATCTGTGATTTCCCCTCTGCAGAGTAGCTCTGGAGTGAGTCATACTGCTTGGGAGAGTCCAATTCTTCTGTGCCCTCAGTGCCACAATGCACGGGTGGGCTTAGAGTCGGCATTTTAGGAAATGACAGCTTCTCAGGACTGCTGTGCCCATGCTCAGTACTGCTGCCTGTGTTGCAATCTCTGCAGCTCTCCCCTCGGCATCACATCTACCCTCTACATCCTCAGGCTTTGCACAGGCAGTGTCACTGCAGTGCTGTGCTGCACAAAGGGTGTGGAGAGATGTTATTTACTTAGTAGAAATAAATGCACATTGGCTCCATGTACATGCAATAACTTCTTTGCTTCTGCTTTCTCATACGCCGTAGAGCCCAAACTGCAGGAACAGCACCCAAAAGTGGTGTGAAAAAAAGTCAATTGAATTTATAGAAATATGTTGCAATCATATGTAAACACTGTAAATATTCCATGTTCCTGTGGTGCTGATAGGGAGTAATTTGAGAATTTTAAGCAGTGCAACTTTTCAGATGCTAGAAAGACTTGGTCTCATTTTGAATCTGTAATAGAGGTTGGAATATATTTCATGTGACAACCATGTCCTCAGACCTATTTGTTATTTCTTTTCAAAACATAAAACTGTCTTCTCATTTTGTTTACAGGACAGTGGAACAGGCGATAACAGCTGCATTGAAGAAATATTGCGGGTAGGAATCCTAAAAAAATAATTTTTTTCCAGTCCAATTTTGTTTGCTCTGAAAAGACAAGAGAATAACAAGAATATTGCAATTACTGCTGTTAAAATTTTCTTCCTTTAGATTGTCATCTTTCGAAGGAAAAAGTAGGCAAAATTATTTCCTCATGAAAAATAATTGAAAAATCTGTGAGAACAACATTTCAAAGCCTGTGGATTTCACTGCTACTTTATGCCTGTACAGCTGACCTTCATGCATGGAGAAGCAGATAATGGGATAAATTATAAACTGAAATGTACAATGATGTTTCAGGTTTACAAACCATGCAAAGTGCATGTTTCCATTAATCATGACTGTCAAAAATCTTAATTTTGAAGGGAGGTCTAGGAAGGTCATTTTCCACCTGGATTTAATTATGTAATGTCATTATTTTCATTATGTCCATTACATAATGACAACGTGCAAAATCTGTAGTTATTTCCATATTTCATTATTATTTCTTTTATCTTTGTAATTTCTAGTTTATTTTCATGGAGCAAATTAATACACATCCAGACAGATCTTGGCTTGAATTAACTTGGATATTGATTATTTTCTGTGGCAGAAAAATTTATAAACAGTGAAACTTTTCCGTAATATTTTAACTCGTGGTTATTTTGCTTCTTTTTCAAAAATGATAATTCAATAATTCACAATGCTTAAAAATCTGATGTAATAGCGATTGAAACACAAAGCAAGGTAGTTGGAGTGATAAAACCTCTCTGTTACTGTATGTGCTTCTACCTCTTGGATATTCCACCACCCACATATTTCTGATGATTTATAAACTACAAGGTTATAAATATTTGGTTTGGAGGTTAGCAGTGCATCAAGTCTGTTGTTTCTAAAGGCATTTCTCCATTCTCCCTCAATATGTTAAATGCAGCTTTTAATTCTTAAACTGGATGAAGAGTTTATGGAAGGGTGATGATGATGTATTGCTTATGACTTCACTGGCAGAGTTTTTGCTTAGCTAACATTTACAGAGTAGGCTTTGTTAGGACTTAGGTGCATATTCAACAAGCTTAAGCCACAGTTCCTGCTGGTTTGTTACAAATTAGTGGCAGATATCATTAATTCATTATGAGATGTGATGCTTAGGCTCCCATTTTCATTTTAAAGCAAGACTTTTAAAATGAACAGTCAGAGAAACTGGTCTTCGTCCTTTAGTTTCTGTAGTTTGGCTCATGCCATTAAGCAAAAATGTAGAAGAGGCACAATTCCTTCCACACAGAGGAAAATGGGTGTGTAAGAGACCCCATCTAAGAAGAAAAATGAGCTGTGTGACTAAAGACAGTAAGGTGCATCTCCAAAACAATGAACACAGCTGCTGCTCTCTCTTTTTTTTCCTTTGGAATGTTCCTCAAGAAATATTTTTGTCAAGCTTCATGATGGGTAACCTCACCAATTTGCCCATCTTCCATGTCTGCAAACCTGGGCATCACTTTCTATTCTGACCTTCCCTTACGTCTCTGTGTCTAAGACTACACGTAAATCTTCCAGACTGTTACTCTATAGTATTTCTGACTGAAGCTCTTTATTCTCAAGGGTGTAAGTCTTTCCTCCAAAATTCTCATTACACACTTTGATTGCTGCTGCATCCTTTCCTAGTTTTTGACAAATGCAATGTTACCCACCTCCACTCATGCTGCTGCACAGATCATTTTCCTAGCTTGACATCTTGCCCAGAGACATTTGTCTTCAGATCTCGCCACTGTCATCTCCTTCTCTATCACATCAAGTACAGCTATTTGTCTCTGATTTTAAGGCCTCCAGTCCATGCTAACATATTAAATCCCACTTTAGCTTAGCTGATGATGTCAAAATGTTGCTAAGTTTTACATCAATTAATTTCTCCAATGCTTCCCATCAGATCTGGGAAGAGCCTTGAAAACTTCCCCAGTCAGCTCCATAGCTACCTCCCAATCTTAAGGGGCTCTTTTTTTCCCAAGGATGGTGGAAAACCACTGTTTCTCATGCTCGAACATTTTTGTCCCAATTGTTTCTTGTAGTACTCTGTCAGGTCAGATATATCCATCTGCTCTCTTTTGTACTGAAAAGTGGATTTTCTATGTCAAGGAACTGCTGTGTATTACAAAAGCAGTGCTTAGGTACTCTTGTAATACAAATCCAGATCTGCAGTTGTTGTTGCTACTGATAATTACTGAAAACAGCACAGTAATAATGTGTCTTTGCTGCTCACTTTGTGATTTACTGGCATCTAGACACTTCCATCCCTCTCCATGCCCCTTTTTTGTCCTGAGCAGATCCATGAAGTTGTAACACAGATTTTCTACTTTTCTGAAACAGACTGTTTATAAGAAATGCCATTTCCATGGTTTTGTTGGAAGTGCTATTCACATCATAAAGCCAAAGTTTAGCTTCTTTTCAAACAGAATATGTGAAGTTGCTATACAGTTGCCCAAAGGCAGACAATGAAAAGCCACAGCAGCTGAAATACTTGTGTTCCCCTCAGAAAAGATGGCTGGCCTGCTGGAATGTGTTTATTATGGGAAGGGCCACTCCTAATGTATGAGCGTCAGCAAAAGGAAGAAGATGCTTAAAATTCATCCTTTTAAGGAACGTTTCACCCTGTTTAGGCTGTCTCTTGCACAACACAAAGCAGAAAACATCCCCTCTTTCTAGGTGATGTGTTCCCTGCACAAGTCAGGCTGTGGCTTTTCCATGAAGCAGATACTTCCATGGCATGTCCATGTTTCCACAGTCAAGAGTGAAGGCAGTAATAAGTGTGCCCCAGGTCTGCTCCATCTCCTTCCCTGTGTTCCTGTCCCCCAGCAGGTGAGAAGAGGCAGGTTTGTGCATGGATCTTGTTATCCTCTGGTTCCAGCACGTGGCCATGGCCAGAACTAACCTCTGGACCTGGGCTGCAAGTCAGTTTAGGCATAGCTTTAAAATCAGCAGATCTGATGTTGCACTCACTGTGACAAGATTTTACAGGTTTTTTGCTGTCTGCTGCAACACAGGTTGCCACAGCTTAAGTCTAGCCTTTTTTGATGTTGTTTTACCAAATGTATCGAAGCTCTATAGACTTTGTAAACTGACAGATCCTTCTGCACAAAACTGCAGCTTCCAGAGAATGCCCCCAAGTGCTGAAGCACAGAACCTCTTCCAGTCCTGAAGGAGGTTGATTAACAAGACAGTAACCCTGTCGAGATTGGAGCTGTTGTAAGGCCTCCTGTAGAGTTTATAATCACTGCAGGAATCCTGAACCTCATCTAACCCCATGCACTAATTTATAGCAGCTTCTTCAAAGTGTGCTGACTTCTCTGTCCAGCTGCAGGCACACACTTTGAGAACAGAGAAACTTCTAAGAGAGCCTTCAATGTAAATAACTCCAGTAAGACCAAGTTACAGATGTAATGTCGAAACATGAGAGAAAAGCCTCATTTCTTGCTACTAGATTTAAAAGGCAATTCCTTGTGAGTTTTGCATTGTTCATGGAGGACATGATAGAAAACTTTGAAGTGGAAAATAAAAGTTAAGACTACACAAATACCCTTTGTTCCACTGTGCATGGAGCAGTTGCTATGTGAGTTGCTGAGACATTGCCAAAGCCAACCTACTCACTTCCTTGCTAAAACACAGGCTGGCTAAGCAAGGTTACTTCAGTTCTGGGGTCCCCAGCACAGGAAGGACATCAGCCTGTTGGAGCAAGTCCAGAGGAGGCCACCAAGTTGATTAGAGGGAAGGAACACCTCTCCTGTGAGTAAAGGTTGAGACAACTGGAATTGCTCAGCCTGGAAAAGAGATGGCTTAGGGGTGACCTAATTGCAGCCTTCCAGTACCTAAAGGAAGCCTACAAGAAAGAGGGAGAAAGACTTTCCACAAGAGCATGTAGTGACAGGAAAAGGGGGAATGGATTCAAACTAAAAGAGATCAGCTTTAGATCAGATACTAGGAAGAAGTTCTTTACTCTGAGAGTGGGGAGGCACTGGAACAGGTTGCCCAGAGAAGCTGTGGATGCCCCATCCCTGGAGGTGCTTAAGACCAGGCTGGATGGGGCCCTAAGCAACCTGGTCTTGTGGAAGGTGTCCCTGCCCTTGGCAGGAGGGTTGGAACTAGAAGATCTGGAAGGCCTCTTCTGACCCAAACCATTGAGTCTGTGATTCTATGATAGTAATTTTGTCTGATTTCTATTTGACTTTATTAGTGTGTGGAACTGTGTGTTTTGTTATGACTGGTGGGGTTTAAGGTAAGCATTTATTTTACTGTAATACCTTCAAAGAATGAGAGCAACAAGAGTCCTGCCTCTCCACTAAGTTAACTGTTGCGGTCAATATAGGAGGCACTCTGAAAATATTTGCTATGGAGTTAAGTAAGGGAGTGTGTTGAGTGCAGGCAGTTCTTGATTTGTAAGGTAAGTGAAGATTGATCTGGCTATTCTTACAGTCTTAGCTGTGATTTCCTAGAGCTGTGATAGCTTTGTTGGAAGGAAACCCACAGGCAAGCTGAGCTTTTGATTATTGAAGAGGTTCCTTGTGAATTCCCTGGATGTTTTTGTTGACATGAGCGGTGTCATTGAACTGGGTAGAGAGAGGCATAGTTTGAGTGTTTGGCCTGCAAACAGTGTTTGGCCGCAGAATGAGAAGACAGCAGGAAGCTGGAGGAGCAACAGGAATGCAGAGAAAGGGCTGGAGAAAATCCCAGCACAGCCAGTTAACACAGAAAAAGCCACGTCCTTTGAAATGGCATGGAGCAGTGGGGAGACAGGCTGGGGTCTGCAGTGGAGGACTGATAATTTCTTTCAGAGGAGACAGAAAAAGCCATTGGGAGGCAGTGAAAGGACATGGACTCCAGCTGTGAACATCCGCCCCAGTGAAGGACAGCTCTCCTTGATGCCATGAACCTCCTGTGCAGGGAGGGATAAGCACCCACAGATGGCCTTGAAATAGGTTGTGACTCCTCATGGCCACAGGACATCCACTTATGAAAATGACATTTTAAGTGTGATGGCTTTGATAAGTGATTTACTTGACTCTCTCTACCCTGTGAATCTAATCAGAGTGTGTAAAGCACTGCACTTCTTATTTGAGCAACATAAAAAAAGAATGTAAACAGAATCTAATTCTGTATTTTTTCCCGTCCCCACTTGGGATCCCTGGCTCATTAGCAGTCTTGCTAATTCTTTAGCAGAAAGCATTAAGGATTGACCCATCAAATATTCAGGGCCTTTTTTCAAACCTGAACAGCCATGTGTGCCATGAGATCAGCTGCACTCCATCAGCTGATTGAATTAAAACAAGAGCACAGGTAAATTAGAAACTGTCTGCACAAGACAAATCCTGTGAAAACATGAAATTCTACCAAACACACTGTCACTGTGAATAAGCATCACAGTCAGTGGAGCACGTGTCAATACTTAAAGGGGAGAAAAATCAGTTTCTTAGAGGTAGGTTGTTAGTTCAACAACTGTGAACTGCTGCCTTGTAAATGTTAATGACTGTAAGATCCCACTGGCTGCAGTTAAGCTCCTGGTGGAGTTGGACATGTGAAGAATTACAGAACACAAATATGGTAATCAGCAGTATATTTCTAAACACTACTGTTGCTTTCCAAAGCAGAGGGAAAACCCTACAGGTGGAATGAGACCCACTTCGCTGCACAGCGCTCGTGCAATAGCTGCCTCTGCACTAGCAGAGCGTTTCTTTGCAGTCTCACTGCTGGGAAGAAACTGCTGGGCAACATTGGGAGGGAGGTGAGAAGACCAGCACCTTTGTGGAGACATTTGGGTTAGCTGTTGCGACTGAACCTGGTGGGAAACTCCTGGAAAAGTTTCTGGAGGACCACACCAACTTCGGGCAAAAGAGAGATGGTCGAGGAGAGAGAAGGTGTGGAGGCCTATAAGCAGCCCCAGTTTGCAGACACTTGATTATTCTCATTGAACACAGGAGTACTCCAAAGTTCAGAATCATATAAAATAATGTATCAGATGCGTAAAATATCACTTTTTTTCATTGCAGTCTTTCAGAAGAACTTCCACAGCATGGCTTTGCTTTTATTATCCTAAATTTCAGAGTGATTAAAGCATTATTTTGGCTGATGTATACTGTTCATTACTTTTCTTCAGTATAATTTTTTTTGTCTTTCTTACTCAAATAAATGAAAAATCATACATACCCAAGAGTGTTGGGAAAATCTAGCATTCCACTCAAGTCACTAAATCCCAGAAACATTAAGACACATTTCGAGCCATTTAATTCAACCTGCAGTACTCAACTATAAACATTGCCCTTCTTACCACACCTACACCCAGCTCACCTATACAGAACCTTTTCTGAGCAGGCACTGTGCCTTTGTCAGCTTTCCTCCAGCCAGCCTGGGTACTGCTGGTGGTGTGGACAGCAGCACCAGAGAGCCTCAGCAAGCTCTGCCTGGAGCTTCTCCAGCTTCTCAGTGAGAACTAGCAGTCCATACGGTACGCTGTGCTGTTAGAGCAAAATTAGCAGCAGTATCAGAGCTAAAGATATTTTGTCTTTGTCCACATAAGCTGCAGTGGTTACAAAGAGCCATACCTGTGTACACCACCATCCCCCTGACTCCTCACACCATGAAAATTTCAGGACACACCCTCTGTATGTGGTGCCTTGGACTAGCTCTGTGTATCTGCTTAAGCCAGGGTCTTTCTCCATCCAAAAGCTGGAGGGAGATTGCTTACTTTTCGCACATTTTGTCCCTTTTCATGCTTTCTCAGATCATCAGACTCCCACTCCAGGTGATCTGTTATTTATTGTGAGCTCATCTGAATAGAACCTGCTCCTGGTTTGGTCACCATGCATGGCACATTCTTTTTATTGCCCACATTGTGGTTTTCAGCTGTCAATAAACCTTCACAGCCAACATTTTAAACCTAGACATGTAAATATTGCTTCCCTGACCCTTAACAGATAGAGTCTGGGTACAGAGCACCATGTAAAGTGCATAAAATGCTACACTAACAGTTTTAATGTCCACCAACCATAAATTAGTTGTACATCAGCTGTTCCCCTGAATTTTCACTCTTCATTTTTTCTGCTTCCTCTGTTTTTGTTGAAAATGCTGTCTCAAAGGAATCTGAGGTTGGAAGTATGCTGTATATTTAAAACTTGGACATAGTAAGTGTTGATGTCAGTTAATAAATACCACCTTAGAAAGACAAAAATTATAAATGTTTTAGTGGAAATTGGAGATCAAGGTAGAAACTCATATGTGGGGCTATAACTTAGAACTAACACCATTCAAAAGTAATCTGTCTTTCAGTCTTCAGGTGCCAGTGCAGGATGTGGAGGCACACTGTGCTGTTAGCCACCCATGTGCTGGGGCACTGACATTTTCCAATACAGCAAAACCTGGTGGTTTTTGAACTGAATAGGGTGCTACAGACAAAAGAGACCCATGCTCCTTTTAGAGCTCAAGTACTGGTGTGCAAAGGCTTTGTGGTAGGGAAAGTCAGGTTCGTATAAAAATGAAACACTACAGTGCTAATTTGGTGGAATTAATTTTAAAAATTGCTGTTTTGTAGCAACTGAATATACCCTGTTATTTGACAAAGCAAGAGAGAATCCAGAATGAATTATCCAGCCTCTCTGCTATGCAAAAAACAATACAGTAAAATACTTACTAATTTTTCCCTCTGTTTAGAGTGTTTCACAAAGCTGTGGAAAAAAGCACAATCACCATCTTGTTCCAATACAGAGAAATGATTCCTTGTTATTAAGGGCAAAGGGCCAGATAGATCCTCATTTTGTAAAGCCCTGCCACAGCTCCTCTGAGGCCAACAAAATTAATACCAAAATAATACCAGCAAGGATCTGTATTATCAGTCCTAACAAAAGGAGAATAAAATTTGGGCAATAGCAGGTATCTGCACTGCTGGGAGCCTGGGGCTTGAGCCTTCAGCTGCTGTCTGTAGAGAAAAACTGACTTTCTACCCCCTTGGTAAGACTGACACAAAACAAATTGAAACCACAGGGAAGTGTGACTTGAGATGGCAGAGCCCTTCAGTAAACCCTATGGTGACAATGGTTTCCTCCTTGATTAAACAGGCATTAAGGAACTGATCAGAGAATGTAACTAGATGCTGGTGAATTTTCTGTCTATCCAAAGTTTTGCTTTGCTGTGTTTCCAGGGATGGATATGGGGCAATGGAGGGAGAGGCAGAGCCGATATTCCATGTGTTCTGGGCTGCAGACTGCAGTTGTGGCTGCAGAGCCAGGCAGTCATTACCCCACAGTCCCTGACACCTCGGGACACAGCCCTGGTTTGTCCTGTGAGCCCGCAGGGTGACAGACCTAGTGCCATCCCCACCTTAAGCTGTCTCTCTGAAAACCTGCATTGCTTTGAGCTGTGGGTTTCAGTGGTCGACACTGCACAAGAAGTTCAGCCATGCACCTTCTCCTGTCTCCTACACTAATATTTTCAGTAGACATTCTCTTATATCTAGGAAATTCCTCTGTGGTGCCTGATTTTCCACAACTGGAGGTATCAGCAGGAGCTCTCCCACCACTGTCACATTTTGGTCTGACCCAGGACGCATGAGCTCTCTGTTTATGTCTGAGAGAGGCAGCTCTCCTCATTTGGGAGCTGAGACAAATATTCTTTTGTTAATCTTATTTAATCATATTTAGGAGCAACACATGAGTTAGCAGTTAGCTTCACTTGGTAGAAAGACTTTAAGGAAATTGTGGGAGAAAAGAGGAGTCTAATAAAAGGAAATTAAATCGCTTTCAAGAGTATTCTATTGCAATGTCTGTACTAATAAGTGAAATGGCCTAATAAGTGTTCTCTTTGCCTGAGGCTAATCAGCATTGCATGGCTCGTGCCCAAAAAGCTAAGCTCTCTCACAGCCATGCAGCAGAGTGGCTTCACCCATGCTGCCTGTTGGGAGAGACCCCAGGCACCCAGGGTGTTTCTTTGCAAGAGCTGGCCCCAGTCAAAACCGTGCTGCTGTCAGTGATTTCATGATTGAATGGCTGCAGGCCAGCACTCAGGTGTGATCCCCTTGCTGTGTTAGGAGGGATGCAGTCTAATTTTCTGTGGCTTCTTCCTGCCTTGTGCAAAAACTCAAAGACTTCGGACAATACAGGACTAGCCACACTGCAAAAAAATGTGGCTGAAAATCTGTAACATTTCAAATTCTGTGTATTTTGGCATGTTTTTGCCATTGTAGTTCTCTGCCCTTGGGACATACTGGGTTGGCTTTTTCTTTGAAAATGTAAAATTTGGTTTTGAAGGAAATACAAGAGCATATGCAGCCTCTTGTCTGCAGTGATGTTAATAGCATACTTTAGGAGAGACTGACTGAATACCGATCAAGATTTGACCAACCAAAATGCCATAGTACCTGTCCTTTATGATTAGTGCTAAATGCCATTTACTGCGTATGGTGCATTGTGTCACTCTTAAAGTTATTTAGGATTTAGTAACTTAGGAAGTAACATGCTATCATGTGGGTTTCAAAAGTGAGATACTTGGAAATAATGCAGTTATTTAATGTACAAATTTTTAATGTTTTCTGAAATGACGGGCCTCTGAGTGAGTTGTCCAAACAGACACTGTACAGATTATAATGAAGATGGTGATAAAACATGATAAAACATCACATTTCTGACAGTTTCTGAAAATCTAATTGTTGCCAACAGAATTAATTTAATTTTTAAAATACATTTTTTTGCAATAATATTGACTAAACTAAACTTAAAGTTACCCAGACATAAAAGGGCTTACATACAAGCTTCTGTTAAAAACCATGCAATTTTATATAGAAATTGCAAGCCTGTCACTTTACCCTTGGAGGGAAAAAAAGTTATTCAGAGTAATGACAATAGCTTGGTGGGAGAGAAAACGGGCTTCATGTAGTAAAAATGTTTCTCTCCAGCTGTGTGGGTTTTCCACAGGATTTTTTTTTTTCATTAATATTATCAAGTTATTTGTTATTTACTCATGAATGCCGAATAAATACTGAGCAAATCCAAGACGTTAATTTTTCTCATATTGCATGTACGCCTATGTAATGGTTCATTATAACTCTGCATTTTCAGAGTATTCCAATGTAAATGAAAAGAGCCCAATTAAAAAAATTGTAGACCCTGATCCAACCTTTGTTGACTTCAGATCCTGATTTTGAATTGAGCACCAAAGGAGAAAATCATGCCTATTAAATTGAGTAAACATTTTTTTCATTTATCTGGGTGGCTTTTTTCTGTCAGTGAAAACTATTTTTTGCTAAAAATGCCAACCCTTAATGAGTATTAATGAAAAGCTGGAATAATTTAGCATGGACAAAAAGATGGTAATTTTCCTCAGACATTTTGTTAACATGAACTGAATCCTGAAAGGCCTGTTCTTCTTGTGGTTTGTCAGAATAATTCTCCTTATAGGCGATAGGTACCAGGTATATATGCATCAATAGCAGAATAGACTGCTAAATATAGTTGCTGCAGCAGCAGCTGGTTCTCTCTCATGTTCATCAGATGAGAAAGCTCAAAGCTGCAGCAGCCTCATAGCATAGAAAGGATGATGCTTGAAGAAAATTTTTCCTGGGAAGAGAGACATGAGCTTGGTTTTTCACTTCAGCCAAGCACATGGACGATGTTCATCCTGCTATCTGCGGGCCTGCCCCACAGGGACAACCAGCCTGCCTTAAAAAGGTGGTTGGGGCTTTTTTTCCCCATTAGATAGAGAAGTAATGTGTCTCTCTAGACAGAGCAATAAAAGATCTGCACGCTTTTCCTTATCTAAATTTTCCCATCATTTTTTGCTGTCACTCCTCAGCTCCCTTGAATCCGAAGATGACATTTCCACCCTGTCTTCCAGGCTCAGCCTGGCTTTCCCTCTCTCTCCCCTCCCAGGCAGCAGCATCTTTCATCCTCCCTGGTGTCTTTCTGCTCAGAGAGCTGCCTCCAGGCTCTATTCTCCTAAACAAGCTGCCTTTGTCTCTGGGCCCTTGGAGTCTCTCAGGAGTCACTTAGGCTCTCTGATTTTTTTTAAGACCCAGGATTAGTATCTGATATCTTTTTTCACTTGTCTGGGATTTTCCACTATCCACATCTAGACCCCTCTGGAGAGGCAGGGGAAAAAGCCATGGCCCTTAACCTTTTCTTTTCCTTGGGTGAAATCTTTTCAGGTGCTGATAATCTTTAGCTATCAACCTTCTCATGCACAGACACTAACTTTTTTTCCTTGTCTTCTTAGCATATGGAGTATAAAGCATTACATAGTAAAAAACAGCCATAAGGAATTCATAAATTATACATAGGCAGATTCCCCAAATCATGAAACATTCCCTTCTGTTAAAGATGTTCCCTATCAGTTATTTTTTCTGTGGTGTATGTACCTTTCCATATCTTGTCATCTAAGCTTTCATGGATTTTTTTCTTGTTTGGTTTTTTCTTTTTTTTTGGTTGGTTGGTTGGGGTTTTTGTTTGTTTTTGGTTTTGGTTGGATTTTTTTGTTGTTGTTTTGTTTGGTTTTTGGTTTTTTGTTTTGGTAATTTCAGTGAGTTGAGATTCAAAGCAAACCAACAGAAGTCTAGTTTTTTATCCCTGTCTCTGTCTGTCTTTGCCAGCAGAAACCATGCAGCTTGGGTGAACAAGTGAAGGGATCTCTCAGCTTAGATAGACACAGACCCAGGGTGTCTGGTTTTGGTGTCCTTTCTCACATGCTTCACTTGGCAAAAGATTATTCAAAAGCCATGCCAGCTAAATAGTGTGAGTACTAATAAACTAAACACATGCAGAAATGGGTTGGTCCGTGATTGCATCTTATTCTGCTGTTGAAGTGGCTGTCTTTTGGACAAGAGCCATTGAATTAGTATGCGGAGTACACCATAGGAAGCATGCAGGATGTAGGGCGAGCGAGAAGTACTTAGTTGTGGTGAAACCATTATTATATGATCTACTGCAATGTGTCCTCAGTTTTCCCACAAAACATGCCACTCTTACTAAAGTTTTTAAGGCCATGTTTCAAATCAAATCTTACGAGTACAAACTTTGGTGTCTTTAAAATACAAACCAAGGATTTTAAAGCATTGTTGGCTTGGCAGATGCATTTTTATGAAGCTCATATTCCAAAATAAAAGCACTTTAAGAATCCTGCAACTTGAAGTGTGTTAAAGTAAATGGAAATGGAGCATTTTTGGAGATGAAGATAAGGAGAATCAAGTGTTGAAGCCAACAGAGGTAAAAGGGGAAATACAGCTGATCATACACCCATCCACCGCAGCCGTTCCTCTCCAGCTCACCTCTACTCATCTCTCACTGCTCTGTTGCTGTTTCTGTATCCAGAAGGGATTGGGTGCAGGGTCAGTCCAGTCAAGCACTGCAGTTTTAATGTGTGGAACAAGTCAGGCTCCTGCTGTGAATCACGCTCATGCTGCTGCCTCCTCCTGTTCACTGGGTTCATGAGAACTGAGAGGGAGCAGGCACCCAGCCCCGAGTCCAGGGTCAGACACAGCCAGGGTGAGCACCCCATGCAAAACAGCTTCACCACTGACAGCTGAATGCTTTGTGTCAGTTCTGAGCAGGAGGGATTTGAGCAAGAACCTCAAATTTAAGATGTGAAATGTTACAAAGATCTGCAATATGAGATGTGTGGTGTAGGAGAGCACTGTTGGTTCATTGGACTCCATGTTGGTAGCCAGGAGGTCCTTCTGATCTCACATGTCTAGCTGGGTCCTGCCCACACAGCAGAGAAACAGAACTGCATAAATTAGTCCACACAACTTTCCTGTACCCTAGATTCAGCCCCAAAGCCCCTGGATGTATAGGTTTAAGGGAGTCCCTATGTAGCTCAGCTGGGTTATGGATCTAAGAAGCAGGAAGACAAGGAGCATGGAAAGCAAAGTACAGCTCTGCAGGTGAATTCAGACTAAGCCAGAAGGAAATTATTCTGTTCTCTACTATCCAATGTTTATGTTATTTATCTCAAAATAGAATTAAGGTGTGAAAAAGCCTACAAAATGCACAACTGCATTTCTCTGTAAAATTACAGGGTTTCTTCTTTTTGGAATAATGACNTTTTTTTTTTTTTTTTTTTTTAATTAAAGCTAAAATGGATTCAAGTTTGTTGTTGAGAAGTGGTGAATAGGAAAATTTTCAACAAGGAAAAGAGTCAGAAATAAGTAATAGTATGATGAGGTTATGATTGACCCACCAGGCATTTGGATAACAATGTTTAAAAGGTAGTTGGAGGATATAAACATAGTCAGTCCACAGTGATGATCTGCCTTTGGGAACAAATCAAGAACATGAAAAACTATCTGTCAAAGTGAGAGAGACAAGCTCAGGAGCCATAATGGGATGCTCAGTTTTGACTTTAAGAGTAGGAACTTATGAGTGAGGGTGAAAAATTACTGGCAAGAAAGACAACAGCAAGCACAATACTGGAGAAGTGAAAAGTGGGAGGAAGCAAGTGGATCCTGGCGCCTATTTTTTCTGCATCCAGAGGACTAGGAGCTCAATCTCCTCCCTCCCCAGAGCAGTGCAGAATTGTCTCCCTGCCTGTGTAATTGATCACAAATCTCCTAAACTGTTCCTGTGACCTTCACTGCTTTGCTCTCCCCTATACAAAAGTTTAGATATTGCCCATTATTTCTCCGATGTAGAAAAGTTCAGTGTTTAATTCATTATGGTGCAAAAGGGAATCTAAAGAGAAAATCTGTAGGCATTAGAAATGAGGAATTCCATAGGATGACTCTGTGGTATGGGAGTGCTCTGGGAAAGTGGCCTGGTGGATCTTAAGCCTGTGACCTCAGTTCTGTGTCGTTCTGCCTGGGCTCTGTAGGCACCTTGTCTCCACCTCACTCGGTATTTGTTTAAGCAGACTGTAATCCTTGTCACTGCCCATGTTATGGAGACCGTTGTGATGGGTATACAGTTTTTTCTTAGAAAAAAATACAAATCCTCCCAAAAAGATCTATTCAGACTGCTCCTGCAGGAAGCTAAGATACCATAAAGTTTTGATAACTAAATCCATTTGGTGTTTTATCTCCCACCTCAAATAATTTCCTTCTGATATTAGACAAGACTACAGCACAATAAAAACCAATAATGATCTGGCACTTGGCTTAATAAAAGAGTCTTTTGAACTGCTATAACATCATAGAAAAGAGGTCATCTATTTCAGCATAGATCTTAAAGTTAGCTGGAAATATTTATAATATTAACAGAAGAATAAAAGCTGCTTCTCTGCCAACCATGCCATAAATAAGAATTCTGCAGGTAAGGATTTTGGAAGCCCCACAGGACTCTGCTTTAATAAGCAAGTCATCTAAAAGCACTGTTGCAGACAGCCATGGGGTACAAAATAACCCAGACCAGAAATGATCTGGCTGCAGAGAGACATTGGAAGCAACAGGTTCTCTCCAGATAACAGGATAAAAAACAAGACTGTTTTGAAAAATAAATATTTTTCATGTTGCCTTTTTATTTGTTTCATGTCTTGCTTGGGCTTTTCTCTCCCATAAAAGCTCATCAGAAACATTAAAAGAAGAAATGGAGTGCTATTTGCAGGTTTTGGTTTTGTTGTTGTATGAAATGGAGAGCATACTGTGCTATAAATAAAAACTTGTAAGCAAATTAAAACCTGCCTAACAGGAGATTAAGATGGTCTGAAGTCACTGACTCAGATCATAAACAGTGCCGCCGTTAGCTGAAACTATTAATCACTGTGGGATGAAATAAAAGAGGAAATTTGTTAAAAAATAAGCAGGGGCAGGATGCTAACTCCAGGGGCATGCTGTTTGGCTCGTTAATAATGTATAACGAAGCGTGTGCCAGATCAAAAGCAAATCACATGCAGCTGGCAGAAAATGAAATGGCATTAGGCAAAGTATTTGTCTAGCTATGAGGCTATTTAAGAAACTGCTGTCTATTAATGTGATGTTGATTAAAGCTTTTCAAATTAAGCTTTTCAAATTAATTTTTACTCATAGAAACCCCATCAATAAAACATGGTATATGCCTTTTATATATATGCATGCACGCATATGGGGATACCCATATGTATGCATTATATATTATAAATACCGCAAATATTTAGTCACAACTTTGCAAAATTACCAGGAGTTATCAGCAGCTAATTAAATCATCCTCACATTCTTATTGTAAATGATACTCTGTGTTTGTGTGTGTGTGTGTGTGCACTGAATAATTGTTATTTGTCTGGATATTTGTCTGTGTTATGATGCTATTTTTGATACGACAGACTTTGTCAAAAATCTATAGCAGAGGGAAAAAATGAGTGCTGATGTCACATCCCTGTTCCTCACATGTTAAGTTGTTGGTTTCAGAAATCTATAAGGGACACACCTGTCTGCTGAGCTCCTTCATATTTGAGTGTGTTGGCTGAGCAAGGGGTCAGGAAGCTGAGGTGCAGTACTTAAACAGACAGGTGCTTTCCCACCAGCATTCTGTTTTTAAGACACTGATACACCCATCAATGGCTGAGGATAGGCTCGTGCAGGAGGTCAGAGATGTGCTTCTGCATCTGGGTGCAGTGTGGACCTGTTTTCAATCCAGTGAAAGGCTGAAGCACCAGGCCTGGCCTGAAATACCCATGGTCTAACCCATAGACTGGAAACATGACCCTTGGTCACGCCTGTTGGGCTGGCTTGGGCTTTTTCTACCTTTGCCAGAGGTCCAGATTCAACAGGAGGGGGTGGGCAGTGTTTCCTCCAAAAACCCAGCAGGGTCTGAAGGTCTCCTGAGAAGCAGGAGCCCTTTGAGGCTGGCGAGAGCTTGCCAAGTCCCCGGCGTTGCAGCCGATGCGGATAGAGGAGCACAACCAGCCGCTCTCTCCGCCACAGGCACTGCAAGGGCAGCGCTGCTCTGTGTGCTGCACAGTGGGTGACCCCACGTTGGCGTCCCCGCGCTTGTCCCCGTGCTTGTCCCCACGCAGCAGAACCCGTCAGCCGGGGAAAGCACAGCTCCCGCAGCCTGCCAGCACCGCACCCTTCTGCAATCACCAACAACACCTCGCTTCTGTCGCCGCTCGCTAAAAACATGGCACAGTTACCGAAATAAGTGAGCACTTAAGGGAAACCCAGACCTTTTATGTCTGCCACTTATTTCCTGATTATCTTCTTGGCGGTCAGGCCCTTAGTTTTGACACTTAATGAATAAAATGCCCACGTTGCAGGAAATGGGATAATGAATTGTGAAAAGACATAATCAGCAATGACTAAATAATTAAGGGAGTTGAAATGTAGAGTCATGTGGGAACGTATTAATAATAACATGATTTTTCCATATGCTAAAAAATTCTGTCTGTTTTTAGAAAATCAGTCATCACACATGCTCTGTGGAAAAAAAAAATTAATGTAGACTAATATGAACTGTAATTAGATGTTCTGCTTTTAAACAGCTGAATAAAAGATGAAATCATATAGAAAGTATATTTAGATACAAGCCAGAAAGTAAACTGATTATTATTCATAGTGCTGTTAATAGGAGCTGTAATTTATGCATCTAGTGGGAATCATGTTAGGCAATTAGGAAAGGGAGTCACACTTGACTTCCCTTTATGCATTTACATATTTATATATTTTTCTATATCTTGCCAATGTCTCCATCTTTTCAGTTACCTTTAATCCACAAAACTGCTTAGAATAAGACCCTTTACACTGAAATTCTCTGTTGAAGCTCAAAAGTTGGCCTTCACTTAGATTAAAGGAAACCACACAAGCTTATCTTTGATCTTATTTGTCCCCTGACACTGGACTTTTGCAGGTCCTCAGCACTACATGAAGAATGGGACTTTTTAATTTTTCTCCACACTTCACCTTCAAAGGCTTGCAGCAGAAAATATCCTGGCAGTAGATCAGGATTGTGCCTGCTTGTGCTCCCCTCTGCCTATGCTACCCTCTCCCTGCTTACCCAGGACCTGGGTTCTCAACTGCTTGGTCCCTGTGGTCTGCACCTCACAAATCCTGTAATCCTGTAATTCACCACACTCCCAGCACTGAAATCCCAGTGATCTGGATTTTGCTTGTTGGCATTGCTGAGTCCATAGAATATACAATCCACTATTAATATTTAATACTTTCAGAAGTTCAATGCAAGAATGCATTGTCCTTACCTTGTGCAATAACATGGTTAATGTTTTCATCTCAAAGTGTCCTGGTATCTAGTCACATGCTAATGCAGACTTGCAGCAATCCCATAAAATATGGGTCAGCTGGAAAGGGTCACATCACCAGATATGTTTGAACAGATGGGTAGGCTGAGGTACAGAGAGCTGTTGTGGTTTGCTCAAGGTAAAAAAGCAAGTGGCAGAGCAAAGATTAAAATTCAAGGCATTAGATCAGCAAAGGATTAAGTGTCGTGTTCATCTGCTTCATTTCCAGACATATATAACATGTATCTCAGTTAATCTGCAGATTTGGAAATATTCCAGCATTTGGAAATATTCATCCCATAACTTTCAAGAAAAAAGAGGCAGGGAGACATGACAGAGAGAGGGAAGGGACAACAAGGGACTACAGGATGGGGTGGACCAGTGAACCTTCTCCCATAGGAGCTGTGCTGCCACTGCGTTGCAGGGCAGTTTCACAGGTAGCCTGTCCCATGAGTATGCAGGAACAATGCAAGGTGATAACCTGAGCTGAGTCCCCACTCACAGTAGATAAGAAAGAGATTTTCCTCTCTGTGTAATGCTGAACTGAGCCAAACTGCTCCATAAGCATGACATTGGCTGCTACCAGACCTGTCTGAGTCCTCGATGAGCCTTGTAATACATTACCAGTCCTAAACTTTAGGTAATTGTGCTCTGGCTTTACTTGACATGTTTTGCTAAGGCTGTTCTTCTCATCACTTCACTGGATGTGATGCTGCAGGAGGAAAGTGAGTCCCCCCCCAAGGCCTGGGGCACTTCCCCACTCTCTCTGTTCCCCCACAAGCCCTCCTAGAGATGAGGACCTGGTGTCTTGGCACGGCCCTCTGGCTGCAGGGCTTTCATTTTGGCTGTGGACCATCTTTTGTAATTGGGCTGGCAAGGGCTGCCTCTGCTTCTGCTTGGGGCTGGGGCTGCCAGGGCCAGCTGCTCCCCCTCCATCCGGGCTGCAGATTCCCCCAGCAACACCTGGCATCTCACCCTCTGACAGTTCCCTCTTTCACCCTGTCCTGTTCAACCATCTTCACAGTACTACTTTTAGCAGACATCACGTAGTCACGACCCACTCTTTGGCACGCCCTGACACCCTCCTCGCCTCTCCCATTCCAGAGCCAGGAAGCAGGAGGTACTCTATGAGCAATATCATGTTAAACTACAAGCCACAGAAGAAAAGAAAAAGCAATAAATGCATTCCTGTGCATTCCAGTAATGCTATTTTTTTATCAGACAGAAGGTGATTTTAATTTGCCCCCCATAAATGCATCTCTCTCCTGGGCGGTGTACGGGTCTGGCTCATTGCATTTGTTCTCCGTCGAAGTGTGATATCTTGGGATGGATCCTGCAGGCTTAAAATAGAAATGTTCCTGCTTGCTGCTGCTGATGTATCATTGGGTAATCATTAAATAAATTCAGTGTTTTACTGCATTAACAAAAACACATGATTGTTTAACAGAGTATATTACAGAAGATGGAGGCTTTAATGGTCTCTATGGATTTTTAGTTTGTAAGAGTACATTATGAAGCTGTCTTGGTAGGGTGCTGTTTTCATATGTGAAAGAAGTTACTGGCATTATACATCATTTTTATATCTTGTTGCTAGGCAACATATCATAGTGCAGTTATTGCAAAGGTGTCTGCTTCCTCGTTAAAAATCTTCATGTTGCTCCTTAATTTTGCAAAATTAGCCCTGTTCTTGATCGTATCCTGCTTCTTGGGATATCTTTTGATTGAGGTTTCATCCGTTAAGTTTTGGAAAAATATAACAGGTCTTTTATTACCTGAATTTGGGGTTGAAGCCTAAAGCATGTGCATTAGTGCTAATCTTTAGTTTCCACCTTCATCGCAATTTGTTTTCACGCAGGGAGTCATGCATTTCCATCCACTTGGGATTCAAAATCAGAGAATTTTGGGTGGTGGTGTATTTAAGATATGTCCTATGACAGCTAGGGTTAAAAAAGCAGCAACAACAAAATATAGGCAGTACCTAGGGTGTTCTGGGAAACTTACAAAATTCCCTTTCAAACTCATTTCTTCTGCTTTTCAACACAATCTGCAGTTCCTGCTTCAGCATAGTGTTGTTGCAAACTCCTAGTATATTAGCATTTACAAATCCAGGGACAGTTTTGCCTCAACTTGGGTCAGGTTGTGCAAGATTTGGGCCTTTACAGGACTGAGCTGACTTCATCACCTCACTTCATTCTCACCTGGAGAAGGCAAATCTATTTCAGAAAAATGCAGTTGGTAATAACAGGCAGTATCACTCACAAATATCTTCCACACAACAAAATAACTTTTTTTTTTTTTCTGAGTGCCAGCATTTATTCCCTTCATTACCACTTCTCCCAATCTTCTTTGACTTGGAGAGCTGCCTGCTAGGGCTGTATTTGCTCCCCAGGCACAGGGGTGGCTCTGACACGTGTACCCCCCAGAGCTTTTGCAGGCTCACGTGGATCCACGGCACATGAAGGGGCTGCCAGCACTAGGCAAGGGGGAGCTGGGGGCTTCCACAGACCTCAGCATGCTGCAAATGGCTCTTTATTATCCTCATCCCTCACACCTTTGTTGGTAGTGTATTATAACTCCTTTCATTAACCAAACTTAATGCACTGGCAGTTAGTATACCTACTGTTCATTTTGGGGCAAATGGTACTGTTGTAATATCTGGCTTTAATTAAACTGTTCTGGATAAAAGCTGGCATGCTAAAAGCTTTTTTATATACTGTTCCTTGGTACACACCCACACAACAACAACCAGTAAGTCAATGGGATTTTGTCTAACATCTCCCTTGGAAGATATAATTTGAGGTGTGGTATCAGGGCAGTTATTTCTAAAGGCATGTGCACCAGAGGCAGGGAGGAATGAAAGAAACATGAAAGAAGTTCATTCACTTATTCTTTTTAAGCTGTAGAAGATTTAAAAATAGATATTACGCTCTAAAGCCTACTTTTTTAAGGATAAATGTTCAAATAATTAATTTATAATAGGACTAATTTCACAATTCTGTGAAATTTTAATAGATAAAATTGCAAATGAAAGAAAAGAATTGCAAAGGCCAAAATGTTTAACTTCATGATGAATCAATGTACTTTACTAAAAAATACCTGCAAATAATTTTGACAGTGATTTAAAGCTGATTTGTTAAAGCTGATAGTCTGAAATAACTGCATACCTGCACATTTTACCCCAGAAACACACTGGACTATTTCTGAATAACCACATGGCTCCATTTGCACCCTACCTACTTCCCTGTGACTTGCAAGGAAAGGGATAGGATGGACTCACACTACTCTTCCATTGTTTCTAACCACACAATTTACCTTTAATGTTTGAGCCCCTGGATGGTACAACAGCTTTAATTCTGCTCCTCCAACATGATCAGTGAAACCATTAGCATTGTTTTCCTACTCCTCTGCTCTGCACCCCTGGCTGATCCTGCTAGAAGTGAGTGATGAATATCCAACCTGACCAGCTTGGTCTAATTCCTTTCCTCCCCTATCTCCTATCAATTTGAGGAGACATGGTTAAAATGCATGCAACTCACTGCAGTCCAGGAAGTGTTGTCAGCATCCAGAGGAACCTTCCTTCCATTTCAAAGAAAGGAGTTTGAAGAATCAGCATCACTTTTAATATCTGTTTATCCATAAAGTCATATTTTGTTTGAGCAATTTTACCAGTTGATCTCTTGGAACTCCTTTGGTCCGTATAGAAATCCTTGCAAAAGCAATTGCATCCCCTCATGACCGATGAATTCAGTTATCAGGCAGAATCACCTTAACTGGGAAATTTCTAACATAGGTAGTTGACTTGGTTTAATCACTTGTCTTTTCTCTGTGCAAAAGACAGAGGAGAATTCTCTCTTAACCCATATTCAAATTCAAAAATTGACCAAGACAGTGCCACAGGAAAACAAGAGTACACTTGTGAGCGCTGAAAAAGCTGTTGCTTCTCACTCAACAACTCCAGAGCAAAAGGGCAGGCACTCCAGAACAGAACAAGTGCTCAGACTCCAACTCACACACCACATCATGCTCTATACCTATATTGTACATTATTTCACTGGTTTATAAAAAAGTCAGCTCTGGTTTCCAGTGGCACTGTAGTTCCATGGGTTCCCATTGCTTCAGAAAGGCTGTCCTTGCTGATCAGCAGGCCAGATGTGCAGCGGGATTGCCTCTTCTTCCACCTACAACAGTACTTCCCATCAGGTTCACGTGTAGGTTGTCAGTTCAGGGGGTGATGTGACAGCCTCCTTCTGGGATCAGTGGCAGACATGAAACTGCACACTGCCCCACTCCAGAACTGTGCAGGTGATGACAGGCAACCTTGCCCTCTGCCATTACACTCAGAAACACTTCATCTGGGGCCTGGGGAACAAGGGGAAGTTTCTATATTATTGTCAAGTAGACGATGCTTATTTCTGGCTGCCACCAACTGGCATGGTCTGTAAAATGCCCTACCCCAAGCAACTCAGCTTTTCAGGGCTCTGTAGGGATTTATGGATTAAAAATAGCTGTGACCAGGAAGAGGGATGTTACCAACTTCTATTTGCCATGCTGCTTCATTAAAAAACCCTTGATGTTTTACTTCAATTAGTTCTCTACTTCCCCACTGACTCTCTAGATGCCTGTAATTCTTAGAACACTCAAATAAACAGGATCAAGACAATTTTGTTTGTCCAACGTGATGAATCTTACAGCCCTGTCTGTTGCCTTTCTGTGGATCGTAGTCTCCCAGGACCAGAGCCAAATTTGACACCTGGTGCCAGCCAACACCTGATAGTCCAAGTTCTTTTGGCCAACACTCTTCAAAACATATTAGTGCCAGAACCTTCTACAAAGCTGATTGTAAGAATTGTATGGACTGGTTTGCATCACGGCAGCTCTCTCTGTCATCAGCTCTGTCATGATACATCTTTCTTGTTGGAGCCCAGCAGCAGCATCTCACCATCTCGTGTCACCATAAGTGGCCTTGCCATTTCTATTTCAGTCCGAGTTACCAGGGAAAAAATAATAAAGCAAAACAGAAGGAATACTGAGCCAATTGGCATCTTCAACCATGGGACAACTTTTCTGACATCTACTTTCCTGTATTTTCAAACATGCATGTCTTGGCCCTTGCTGGTCTTTCCCAGCTCAGTTACTGTCTCTTGGTTAGGATACAGAGGTGAATGGTGCCTTTGATAAGCCCACTTGTTAACTGTGCTGTGGTACTTCTAGGGAAAAAAAAGAAAAGAGCAAATATGCCTAGTAGCACTTGGACTTTAAAAATACTGCTACACAGTATTAGTGTGCTAAAGTCAATTTGGTAGTCAAAATTAGATCATTGTTTCCATGTATTGTTTCCTTTGTCTGCATCCATCTTGAATTTCATCTCATATTTGGACTGCCAGTGTTTTGGGGCAGGAACTGTTATTTCAGTGTCTCTGTGGGGCACTTTGCTGAGTGGATCCAGACCAGGACTCAAGAAAAGAACTACATGTTTACTCCTCCCATTCACAATTATCATGCAGATTTACAATCCAAAGACGAATTATTTGCAGGGGCCTCATGTTCCTAACTGGAAGGGACCCTTCCTCTTAGCATTTCAACATGGTTTCCAACAGCCTGAAAGGACTCTTTCCTAGAGAATGGGGGAGAGATCCAGAATGTGTTGGTTAGCCCTTCCACTGCTTCATCCTTTGAAGTTCAGCCTCATCTGAAATTGTCTCCTAATTTCAAAAGATTCTGAGAGGTCCCAAATCTTGGGATCCTTTGCCAATAATTATGTATCTGTAGCTTTACTTGTCATGAGGCATTGCTCCCAAAAGCACCTCCACCTTAACTAGGCCATTCCAACTTCAGACTCTTGCTATGTCTTATGAAGGTGCAGAAGTGAATCTGTTAAACTTGTATATCTGGAGGAAAAAAATTATAATCCCTTCACTACCCTAGAGCATTCGTTCTTCTGACAGCTTTCAGTAAAGTCCTGACACAATGTAAGTTCATCACTGGAAATGGGTTTAGCTTATGTCATGACCTGCAGATAGTTCTGGAGGCTTCTGCAGATTTCACATCCATCTCCAGCTCCATCACTTCAGCCTTCTACTTGTTTTCTTCCCAAAATCTCAGTGCACTCTTAGAAAAAGTGAGGTGGTGATATGTCATTTAACGTGTATAGGATTGACACTTCTAAGTGATTCTCCAGAATTGCTCAGATGTCCAGTCTGAAAGGGTTAGAAACCAGTGTATTCCTATGCAGATTTGTCCAAGTAGATCTTGTACTATATTGCCATTTCCCATGAGTATCCTCCAGAGGATACTCTAGGCTTTGGAACCCCTTTTGACTCCATTTGTTGAGGTATCGCTTCAACTTCCCACTTCCAGTTGGAAAATCAGAATGCTGATCTTGTCCCTCTGTTGCTCTTTGGGTAAAATTTCTCCCCCTGCATCTTTATTTAAAATGCAGTTGTTCATTATCAAGAATTCTTGGTCTCCGTGGACCAGCACTTGGAAGAGAGGAGCAGCTTCCTTGACACTAACTCTGGTTTTCTGCAAAAGGTTTTCCACACAAACTCAAAATGACCCACGTCCCCTCCCTGCTGTCACTGCTGACTTGGAGCCCAGTGCTCTGACACACCTCACTGATAAATACCAAGTGGCAAATGCCCTTCCTATCAGAACCTTGCTCTGGAAAGGGTCTGGATGGTGGTGGTGCACCTGGGGCCACCTCAGTCTTGTCACTGTAGAGCCAGTGACTCCTGCACTGGAAACTTGCCCCGAGAGCAAAATCTTTGTGGAAGCCCCTCTTTAAAAACCATAGTTAATGTCAGGTAAGTTACCTTTTTTCCCCCTCAGTCTCTAATTAGACATCCCAATTATGCAGTTTAATCTAATTAAAGTAATGATGCAATTATACAATAATTGATACATAATTGGCATGCAAAAACCTGTGTAAGTATTATTTAACCAAGAGAGTAAATTTTAGATGAACCTTTTCAGTCTCTTAAAAGTATATCATTTTAGCAACCAGCTTGAGGAAGGGATTTTGCCTACTCAAGCATTTATAAATCCTTACTGCCACTAGTAAAATTCCTTTTACTTACTATTTATGGGCATTTAGCTCCCATTGACTTCAATGGGAGCTGTCTCTGAGCACCCACAGACAGAAGTAAAGCTTAGAGCCTCCAAAAGGCTCACCACAATTGTCTCATCCAAAGATGGCAAAGTGCTAGGAAGTCATTTCAGGAATGCCTAATACTGGATTGCCTGCTGCTAGAGATGATAAAAAAATAAAATAAGTCTTAATGTAGATTGCAAGAGAAGACAGATCTATGGTACCTGTACTGGTACATTCTCAATAAACCTTACCACTTAAGATAATTTTTTTTAATTAACTGCAAATTGCTTTCTCATTATCCAAAATAAATGTGCAAAATGTGCCTATTACATATGCACCACACTTGCAAATGTATAAACTAAGCCTTAGCTGTGTATCCACCTACGGTCTGATGCACCAAAATGACAGTGAGAACGGGTATGCAGGAGTCCTGGCTCTAATGGTATGAGGAAGAACCTGGTTTTCTTCACTCATTTTTCTGAAACAGATAAACTTGAGAAGCGTGTGTTTCATTGTATGAGGACGTTAGCTGTACCTGCAATAGCCAAAGATCCATGTTCTGAAATGACATCAGAGACCTGGGAGCTTCTCTGATAAAAAATGGGATTTCTTCTCATCCTTGGATAATACTTTCTTTAGCCTACTCCCCATCCCCTTTCTGTTGTGCAGTGAACTGTGCACTCTATATGGCTTTTTCCCACCCGTGATGTGGCTGAATATCAGCAATATTTTACCCTTGTTTTGGGATGCACTGTGGAACTAAGCATGTCTGCATTTATACAATACTCCATAGGTAATCCAGCATGCCTGGATGTGTGAAGAAATGAGAATGGCCTGGCCTTTTCTTTGTCTCTGTTGCATAACTTATGCTTTAAGCTAGGTGTGTTATATTGAGAGATGTTATAAAGTGAGATTATTCAAAATACCCCAGTATCTGTGTCAGTGGAACTATTTACAAGCAGGGAAATTTCAGAGGAAAATGTGAATGTTCCCTGACAAGCAGTCACTTCAGCTTTTGTTGTTGTTGTCATTTTTTGCACGATTTGCTGCTAAGGTTCTAGTTTTAAGTGTTATTACCCATGTGTGTGGAAGTATAATTTTCATTTGATCCATATTCTTTTTAATGCCAAAATTGCTGAGAAAAGCTTTTTAAATTTGGTTTCAATTCTAATATGATGGGCTTACTGTCATTTTTTAATTGTCGGTATTCATATTGCTAGTATAAGTGTTTAATCCTTTTCATGATGTATGTTTTCATGATGAAAATATGTTTAAAAAAGCCTACAAATGAACAATTGTTAATTCCTGGTGATATAAATTCAGTTCTACATATGGAGTCACTGTGAGCCTGCGTATATGGCCCACAGTTTCCAAGCTTAAGAAGTCACAGGTGCTTAGGTGACCCTCTGGTCACTGGTAAGGATCACATAGGGAGCATTTTTGTCTCCCAACATTTTTTTTTCCCTCCCACTTGGTGTTTTCAAACTGAATATAAGAGGACAGACTTGGCTAGGCAGTGTATACAGAAAGTTTCCCGTGCGTACTGAGTCCTAGTTCTTTTACCTAAAGGATGCAGTTATTTCAAAGACAGGGGGGAAGAAGCCTTCCCCATGCCTTTCTTAAGTGAAATTCTCTTGTTGATAGGCTACACAACATCAGTAGGTCCATCAGAAAAGACTGCCCAGGGAAGTGGTTGAGTCACCATCACTGGAGATATTTAAAAGGCGTGTAGATGTGGCACTTGGGGACCTGGTTTATTGGTGGACTTCGCAGTGCTGGATTAATAGTTGCACTATTGCACTTGGTGATCTCAGAGTATTATTTACTCAGATGTCTTTTCCAACCTAAACAATTCTGTGATTTAGTAACAGAGATCTGGAGATGGGAAGAAAGCAAGGTAGATGTAGCTAAAAGGTGTGAAAAAATTCAGCAGGCATACTACTGCACAAAAACTCCCAGAACTGTAGCATGTTTATATTCCATGGAAAAAGTCAGCATAAAAGCCTGGACATAAATGCCCAGTTATTTCACAGCTCTGCTTACCTCTATTGCTAACAGAAGTCTCATCACTGTAGATTGCAGGCAACATCATTGTGCTAATTTTTCACCAGTCCTTACTTTTTTAGAAACAAACTCACCCATGTTTGTCATAGGAACTTGAGTCTGAATTTGCCAACAGTTTGGTGATTCTGGTAGGCCAGGGGCTGCTGCCTTTGGTCAAGATACAATAACTACCAAAGTACAGCTGATCTCTTATGGCTGAGCATGATTTAAAGGAAAATCTTTGAAAGAAGTATAACTGCCCGAATTACTACTCTTTTATATGTTTTTCAATGAGAATGTAAAGGCCAAGGGCATTTTTTCCTATTTAATACTATTAAATCCATCATTAAATCTCTCACTGAACACTGGGAGAATTTAATGGTGCCCTCAAGTGCCGATGCTGATGCTTGACTGTGTTAATATTGTTGTATATACAGATACAATAAATAACACTTAGCTGAGGTAGTGTTAGCAACCTTATTGGGTATATCAATACAAATAGCTGCACTAATGAGATTAAGCATCAGAAACCAACGGCAATGTGAATTGAGGCACTGAGGCTAGAATATGGATAGGGATTCAACACATTGAACCTATCAATAAAACTGAACAGACTCTACTAAAAGCTTTACTGCTAGTTGGCATTAAAGGATTAATTTGAAAGTACAGTTTTTATCTTCTCTCATCTCACTTTATCACATCCTCTGTCTTAAAACTCCTCTCTTTCTGGTGCACAAGTATTATGAGTGCTTCTATTTGCTGAACAGTCTGCAAAACCCTTGGCAGGTCATGGTCCTTTGCCTTGCTGTAACACAAGTTCCCTTTGGTTGATGTAATCCAGCGCTTGAAATGTGCTGGGTTTGTACCACTGATATTTTTTATGTCTGGTATTCTGAACACAGAGTTGCACTAGTTGAGTCACCTCTAGATCATTGTTTCTTCTCTCCACATATATCCTTTGGATGTAGTTGCTTTGCCCATGAAGATTATTTTAAGCCACCTTAATTGCAGGAACCCCAAATGTTCATTATTATACTACTCTATTACCAGTGCAGAGATTTCCAACTGGCTCCATTGTGTTTTGAGGGTATTTCCAGTTTATGGTTTTATTGCTAGTAGGGAAGAAAGCTTTATGTTGTGGTCTTTCTTCTGGTGGACATCTATGTATGCTAAAGCTTAGAAGGATATATCCACTGCTTTATTTCACTAAGAAACTCTTTCAAAGTGAACAAGAACTGACCTAAAGGACTAATTTTAATCAACAGGGGTGAAAACCTTGCTTGGGCAGAGAAGTCCCTGAAGGCTTAAGTGGATATTAATTGCTTCATAGACATTATCTGAACCTTCTCATTTCAATGAATTGCAGTTTGATGCTTCTTATAAAGAGAAATCAAAAGAAGTTAATGTTTGCTGCCATGAAACAACCTTTTGTGACTTTCAGTATTTTAAATTTCCAATGCTAAGACAGTTATTTCTGATTCTCTGCACTCTAAAAAATAGGTAACATAATTAAATAGCGGTAATGATATGTCCTGTTTCCTTTTTCTTTATGTATTACTTTAATTTTTCCACATGATTTCTATGAGGCTGAAAAAAAAGAAAACATATACATCCTCATTTTTTAAATGTCAGCAAAGGAATGTTAATTATATTGTAAAGTGGATAAGTAAATCATGTAGTTAAGAGCTCAAAAATAAACAAGCATTTGTAACCATCTTATTTCCGTGCATACCTCTATCATAATGTAGCCTATAATTTCATAATCACCTACTGTTTGCTGGCGAGCATATTGAGGAATTTTTTTTAGAGTCATAAAAACTTTTGCTAGCATCATTCTTCATGTCATTCTAGCTGTAAAACCAAGCTGTCTTTGTGGTGAGAGTCTGGTACAGCACCAACAGAGAATACCTAGAAACGGTGAGGCAGTGTGACATGCTGTCCCATACAGGTTTTCTGTGCCCCATACAGGGCCTTCAGCAGTTCAAGTTAAACAGTTAAAAACTGTTTCAAAGATCTGCTTATTTTGCTTTCTAATAATTTAATGTGATTTTAGAAAAATTAGATAAATCTAAATGTATTTCATTTTAGTTAAAATGGCTTAAAAATCATTGCCTTTTTTTTAAATAGATGCAAATTTCTTATGCAGACAATGTCTACAATAATGCATAAGATACTGATGTTAATCTACTTTTTAATGAAATAAATGGTGTAATGGATGAAGCCAGAACATGTTTTCAGAGTTGATTGAAGTCTTCGATGTATATTTTCATACCTTGTACTGTTTTTTCCATCTGGATTCACAGATTGGCATTGTCACCCTCAGTGCCATTTATGTCGAGACAAGGGTTTTCTTAAGGGACTTCCTGACTCAAGATTCTTTCAACCTTAGTTCCAATTTTATGAGTTGTAACTCATAATAATATTATGGTACTAACAGAGATTATGGGGATGCTGGGATGCCTAGTTCAGGTTTGCAGACTACCTTGCAAATGAAAACCAGTGCGTATAATAAGCACGAAATACTGTTTCAGGGCTTAAAACAGACAGAGCTTGAGACAATAATAGCTTTGAGGAACACACTTAATATAAGCACCAG
>VYZP01066258.1:0-42710 GCA_013400635.1 Hypocryptadius cinnamomeus | reverse complement strand
TGTTATTTCTTCTGCTGGAATTCACATAGAGCATCACTAATGGATAGAATGAGGTTGGACTTTCTGGTAAAATGAGGATATTCTTAGACAAAATTAAACATTCAGCCTCACCTAAGGAAGAGCTGGTGTGTACAGACATTCAAAAAAATGCACGGGGAGGATCCTTCTGGTCATGAAAAACTGAGCAGCTTCACAGACTTTGCATAAAGCTGTGCCAAATTACAACTGCAGAAGAATTGATTTGCAAGTTAGGATTGACCCTGACTTCTTTGGAGCTGAGCTAATGCTCCTCAAGGGCTTCTTCAGAGCCAACAAAGGGAAATAAGCACTTTTGACAAGTTTCAGATTCACCTGATTTAAAACAAGTATCTATCTTGGGAGGAGGTGAGCTGCCCCCAAGCCCACCTGAAGCTCTGTTAACTCTGCTGGCTGGTTCTCCACTGACTGCAAAGGCAGAACAGGGTGATCAGCTCTGATGGAAATATCTCATTGTACAGGTATTTAGGCAGAAAAATTCTACTAATAGTGCCCAGAGAGATCAGCCAGAATTCAATGCAATATTTGTCTCTAAGGAGAATCCAACTGATTTGAGCTACAAAAGGTAAAAGAGAGTCACACAAGCTAGTGATAAAAATATTTTGCTGAACAAAGTGAAAGTCTCAAGTTTTCATCTTCAGCCATTTCTTCAACGAGTAATACAACTTATTTAAATACTTGAATGCTGCCAGCAGGAATGGCATTAACAACCTTACGTTAAAACTGCAAAAATTACATTCTAACTAAAATTAAAAAAATAAAACTTTCAAGATTTTCACAGCAAAGTTTTACATCAGAATTCAACCTTTTCTTTTCCTTCCCTCCCACTGTTCAAATGTTGTGAACAGGTCAACTTTGTCCTATTTATCAACATCATCAGAATTTTGCTGAAAAAACTAGACCCTAGACAAATCAACTTCAATAATTCTTCTCAGTACAGGTAATGTATGGAATCATTTTTAAAAACTCAATTATTTTAATTATAACAATTAAAAGTTATGTTGTCTTTTCTAAAGAGAGAAGTACTTGCTCAGTGTCACAGACAGGCTCAGTTTAACTGGTATTAAATTTTAGAAATCCCAACCTTATCCCATTCCAAAGGAAATTAGTCAAAGGGTGAGATTCAAGTCACCTAATATTGGCCAATGGGATGTGTTCAGATCAGCTCAAATGTCTGGCTTCCAATTAAAATAAATGGGGAGACAACTACATTAACTGAATTGACATTAAACCTCTACATCTGCCTTTCTCTGTATGAGAACTGTAAAGGAAGCCAGCATACTTATTTTTATTTTACATATATTTTAATATATATTAGTTTCTTTTCCACTTCTGTTCACTACTGTGGCTCACTGAGTGCATTAGTTTTTACTCAGAAAAATAATATTACTTTATTTCTTCTCACCTCCTGTGCTAGACGTCTCTCAAGGTCGACTCTGCTTCTAATTCCTTTATTTGGAACCCATTACATTGTCTTCAACTTCCTCCCAGAATATACCAGCCTGGGGGTTCGCCTTTATTTGGAGCTCTGCATTGGCTCTTTTCAGGTAAAATTACCACAGATCCTTTGGTTCCTTTTTACCAGTTTTTCTATTTTAGCCTTGTGTCCTCATGACAACAAGAATTGCGCAAAAAGAATCCTCAGATCCTGAAACCAGTGTCTGCTCACAAAGTTCCTGTTTTTTTTCTGAGTTAAAATGTCTGAAGAAGTGACAAATTATACCTGGCTCTAGGCTGGCCTCCAGATTTTACAAATACAAAATTTCAGATAAGTGTGTAAATTGGATGGGGGCCAAAGTCAAGTGTGGAAAATCTTCCTTGCTACCAGTACTTGTCCACCTGCTTTCCCTGACTTCACTAACAAACTCAAGCTAACTTGTGCTAATTTAAATCCTCCAGAGGCAATCAAAGTTGTATGTCCAGCTCCCTTGCTAATTCTTTGTCAAAGAATAAACTGATAATTAAATATAAACATCAATCAGTGCCTGGTGCATGTACCAGCCCCACACAGGCTCTGTCCCAAGGAATGCCATATCCATTCCCCTCCTGTAAATATTGGGTTGATGGCCCCCCACTGCTCTGGATTGGCACACAGGGCATGGACAGCTTGAGGAGCTTGATGCCAACAAGAAAATTCCTGCTCTGGTGTCCCCTCCAGGTGGTTTTGCTGCTTGAGTTATGAGCTGAGCAGGATCAGATTTCCCTTTGCTTCCCTCCTGTTCCCTGTGCTGCACCTCAGTCCAAAGCAGAAGCTGTGGGAATGCCACCAAACCTCCCCAGGGAACAGATCACTCCCTGGATGGTTCCATGGGATTGTTCATGGGATGGTTCTCAGGGAGCATCAGCAACAATCCCTGAGTTTTGTGATGGTTTATTCCTCTTGAGGATTGAATCTCTTGTGTCAGTCCTGCCCAACAAACCCTGTCCATCAATCCTGACCCTCTGTACAGGGAAGGGACCTTCACTGAGTTAATCAATAGTTAATGAATAATTTAATGGAATAAAAGGTAGAGGTGTTGAGCCAGGATCTGGGTATGTAGGTCCTTTGACCTCCTAGGATTTGTGCTGGATTTATCTCAGTTCAGAATCTTAACAATAGGCCAGAACTGGATCTCACCTGGTAGTCTACAGAGACACAGAATTTGACTGGAGAGCTGTGTGAGCTCCATCCATGGACCTCCTTCTGCAGACTCTGATTTACTTTCTTTAGAGTGCATAAAGAATCAGCTATCAGTGTGTTGGGCTGGAGAGTGGACCACACCTCCATAATCATCAATCACATTTGTGAATTCATAGTATGGGACTGATTTGGATGAAATGCCACTAATCAGGTGTTTATCTTCAAAGCTGTTCAGCTTTATTGGAGATCCATAAATTATCTTTCAACTTCCAGTAATCTCCCACCTATAGTGATACTCACTAATTGACATACCATGAAGTCAGATAATGTAACTGGCTTTTTCAGACTGTGTTAACCCTCAAAACTTTTTCTTCCGGTCTTTTTCAGGGGTTTATTGTGGCAGTTCTCTACTGTTTCCTGAACCAAGAGGTAAGGAAACTATATCAGATATATCTTCTACAATGTTGCCTTCAGGGGCAAATATATAGTTAACAATCAGTTTCATATAAAAGATATCCAAATCTTTCCTTTTCTTATGACTGTTATATGGGTAACAATGTTGATGCATTTCATTTCAATGATCTTCATGGGAATGAAGCCATCTAGTGGAGAAATGAACTTTTACTACTTTGCTATTCTGTCAAGTATTTTGGATGCTTTCTGCACATTTTTGTCCTATAGCAGGGCCTGGAAAACCCCTGCTAAGTCCAGATCTGAAAATACAACTTGCTTCAGTGATGCAGAGACATCTCCATTTACTAAAGGTCTATGTTTAAATTGGAAAGAATTTAAATGCATACCTTTGCCCAAAAGTGAAATATATTTTTTTAGTATTTTTAATAGTCTCACAAAGCATCTCAGTATTTCTTCATGTTGGTAAATATGGTTTTCTGTTTATAATGTTTAAGTCAGAATTTTATTGTTGATGGGAGTCTTTCCTTTTAGCTTAGTGTCCAGGTCCATTTACACAGTCTAGATGTGATAATAATGCATGTTAAAGGAAATATACAGAAAACATGAACGTTTATCCATATTTTAGATTTTCCCTCATTTTCTGACTGCAGAAACTCTGGAATTTTCCCTCATTTTCTGACTGCAGAGTAGCTGAGATTGCTCCTCTGGAATATGACTGGGATTCAGTTTCAGACTAACACTCTGCTGGATTCTGTCTGCAGCTCCTGGAAAGGAGAATCCTGTTCCATATATGCCCACCCTTCTCCCCAGAAAGGGCATCCCTGGAGTGTCAAAGCTGTGTTTGGGAGATGAATCCCATCCCTGATCACTCTAGACTCCCTGGACTTTATTGACGAAACCTTCATTTTCCAGTTTAAAGTTTAAAGTCAAGGGCTGATTAAGCTTTCAAACAGTATTTAATCACCTACATGTGCCATGGGCCAAACTTTCTGAATTCTGTCAGAAATTTCTGAAATATTAAATTAAATGTTTTAAAATATATTAACATTCTTAGCCTTTTGGTTGAGTTTATGGCCATGAATTAATGGCTGCTCTAATGATGCTTGTGTTTAGAAAAAAATCCTGTCATTAGTTTATTAATAACCCTAATCCCTTCTAACCACAGACCACAGCTACACATACAGCTCGAGTTCCAAGACACACAGCACTTCCATACAGAAATTCCCTCTCTATTAAACCTCTGGGGAGGCACACTCCTAACAAGAATCAGATGTGACAGGAGGATTTTGTGGGTTGGCCTGGACCCTCTCTGTGCTCCTGTGAACATGCCAGTACACGACACACAATGACACAGCTGTCAACAACACACAGCAAAACGTCTCCTGACTGCTGCTGGCTTTCCCCTCATCATCTCAAATGGCAAAGCAGCATTATTTCCCAGCCACAAATTGGAGAATGCTGATTAAGAAACTTGCTGCAGATTATACTTTTCTAGAAGCAGATGGAACCAAGACAACATCCCTTAGCAACTGAGAAAGAGCAGGCAACGTGGAGAAAACATATTTAATTGTGTAGGCTACGCTGGTGAGATTGATGGTAGAATAAATACCCATAGGAATATTAAAAAAAAAAAAAGGAGAAGGTATATGAAAAAAAGCTAAGATACTTTAGAAATGGAGAAAATGGTTTATAGTGCTAGAGACCTCAAGCTTAGTACTGATAGAACTTCAGGAGTTTTCATCAGTGCAGAAAGATGGCCATGCTGAGACAGGATTCTACTTCTCCCTGACAGCTAAAAATGAAACTAACTTGGACAGAGATGTCTAAAAACTTTATTCTTTTCTAGCCCCTTTTTCTGTCCTCCTTCTTTCCCACTGTGTGCTCCCCAGCAGAATTCAACCACAAAACAGCCTTTTCCTTTGTTCCTGAGGTGCAAACGGAGATCGGCCGGAGGTGGCACGGGAAGAGATACGGGCTGGTGCCAGTGTGGAGGAGGACCAGGTGGACTGTGCCCTCCAGCTCTGGGGTGAAAATGACCACATCTGTGTGCTGAAAATGGCCTCAGGCTCTGGAGGGGAAAAAACACAAACAAACAAAATTTTACCTAATGTAACTAACGCAGTTTATCCTGAGCAAATTGGAGGAGGATCCTCCAATTTGGACCCTGGGGCTTTTCTGCAGGACAAGCATTGCAAGGACAGATTAAACCCTGGCTGGTCTTCTAAAACAAAATAACCCTCTCAGTGATAACTCTGCACCACAGCAAACATAAAAATCACCTGTTCTGTTTCATTTCTACACTTTCACTGATAGGGCACAAAGTACTTATGGATGGACACCAGGAGCACCCTCCAGTGACACCATAAATTACCACCTCTGGAAAACAGAATTCAATTCTGCTTTAGTGGGGGCTGGAGTCTATCCAGCTTCCTCAAGACTTTGTTCCATGTTTTGATTCCACAGACATATAAATAAGAAGGCCAAAGTCTTGCTGAACTGCACCACAAAAGGCCCTTTTGTGTTGTCTTTTTACATTGTCTCTTTAGTAGCTAAAAGATTCAGTTTTGCCATAAAACACTTCAGGTTCTGATGTTATTTCAGGAGTTACAGGTCAGAAAATTCCTGATAGCCAAGTAGCAGGAAAAGGAGGCGTTGGGAGGGCCAGGGCTCCATATGATAATCATTGAAGAAATTCTTTGCAAGGAATTAAAAGGAAAAGCCAACTTTAGCACAGAAAGAGAATGAGACCCCCAGGAGATGGACTGGGAGACTGCTGGGAATACTGCTAAATATTTTCTTATGTGTGACTGTTTTTGCTCTCCAGTGTTGTAAAAGATTCAGAAGCTTGAAAATAAACTTGGAATCCCAGTGTTTGTACTTGAGAGGTTTGGTTTGGTTTTGTTTTATTTTGTTTTTGGGTTTTTTCCACAATGGTGGTTGTAACCTGTTGATTAAAAGATTGATTAAAGTTTTTGATGGGAATATCAGGGCTTGGAAAGGGGTGAAGAAAGTTAAGCTGTACCAACCAGTGAGGATCACTGCATCAATACACTTCACCCTGCTCTTTTGAGCATTTCAGTGAGCTGCCAAGTCTGATTAAAAACCAGAAATTTCCCTTTGCTGGATCCAGGTAATTTTTAATATAAAAATTGCTAATTTTGTATAAAAGTTGACTGCCCATGATTTTCCTCTTCCAATTTATAACAATAATAATAATAATAATAATAATAATAAAGTGTTTATTTTCCCCTGTTATTCTTCTACCTGTGAAAATTGCAGCAATGGCTGGATTCAGACCTGAGGCTGGGAGAAGTTGTTTATTTCCATTTCTGAAGTGGCTTCTTGGAGCACATTTTACAATGTGAAGCCCAAGATATTGTTTTTATTGGTTGCCTTCCATTATCCGGAAGAATTCATGCTGATCTGGGTGGACAGAAAGGGACTAACAGAGAGAAGCCTTCATGTGGCTTTCAGTGTCCCACAGCACCCAGCTCTGGTGGAAAAGTGGCATAACCAGTAAACATGAGCTCTTTTCTGGAGAGGAATGTTTTCCAGCCTCCCCAAGGTCATGGTCTCTATCAGCTAAAATGATAATAACTCAGGAAAACCAGATAATTTTTAGCCATCTCTCCCCATAAATGTTTAGATAGAAAATTTCTTGCAGCTGCTGCATTGCTGCTGGTGGGAAAATCAGCAAATTTACTGTGAACACCATCATGCTGTAAAAGCATAAGACAAAAAGCAATAAAAATCAAATAAAAGTACTTCTTGTCCTGAACTTATCAAGCACTGTGAAGCTCAGCTGATTTCTGAATGTGTGATGGCACTTTCTGGACTCCCTGTCTCAAACAGTGTTTTAAAGTGTTGTATTAAGACTCCTGACCATACCAAATGGATTTTCTGGATTGTAATTAGGCCCTGAAATTCTGAAGTGGTGCTTCCATGTTGATTCTGACTTTAAAAGGATGGGTTAGTAACAGATATGAAGACACAGGAACACAGGGACTTCTCAGGGCTCTTGTTTTTAGAGAAAGTTGGATTAAGGGATTGACCCAAATCCCTCTGCATCAAATATAGTTGGTCTGCCCAAATAATTTCCATTGGCTCTGTATCATCTATCATAGCAATTATTTGGCTGCATTCCAGTACCTGTGGCATCCATTGTCACCTAAACAGGGCTATTACATGCTGAGTCTTTGTCTTTCTCCAGTCATCTCAGCTTTTTCTAGCATGAAAGAGAACAGGAATCTTAAAGATATAATTTTGTCCCTTCCTGAAAGAAACCTGAGCTACTATCCAGGGAATATTTTCTTAGGGATGGCCAAAACTGGAAACAGAAGTGGTCAAAATCACAAGATATGCTCAAATTATTTAATTAGAGTATTAATATCAGTTATGACAAGGCATGACATGGAGATTTGGATTGCATTACATTTTTACTAAATCCTGTATTGAATATAACATTTTGAGCAGGATTCAAAAACTGAAGCGATTCAGCTTTTCAAGATGGGAATTGCATTGAATTTAGATTATTTTTACTGGTCTTAACATGAGTTTATGAGCATGTGCACACTTATCACATATATAAGATTATTTTTCTACACTTCCTTGTCTGTCACATGCAAGGTTTGATAACAAAAGTATGAAAAGTATAAGCAGCAGAAACTCCTTAACCTTTGAAGAATAAATTTGGCTAAGTGTGATTTACTTTCACTTGAAGTAGGGCCAGAGCAACGAAAAACTAGGTTGAAGACAGAAAATTATTCCCAGGGTGTGCAAATTGCTACAGGGTTTACAATGCAATGAGTAAAGACAGAAATAAAAAGGTGCTTTGAGGCCTGGGGGTATGAGCTGATCTCACTGCAGGCTGCAGAAGTAAAAGAAATTCAGTTTTAGGTGTTAATTTTCAAGTTTCTGCCAGCTTAGTTGCAAGTTAAATCACTTAGTCTCAAATTTAGTGTCTTACCACAACTCATTGTATGATATTGGTTAACTTTTCTGCTCCTATCCTCAAAAACACCTGCCAGATACCTAAAAATAAGTAATCCCTTCCAATTAGTTTTTTGAATGGAAATATCCCAATTTTTTGTGGGAGCACTTGGTTAGTTTCTTTTACATTCACATTTAGGTGGCATTTTCTTTCGGGCTTTCGCCCACTAGTTTTGTCATTATTTTTTCATTTTCACTCAGTCAGGCAATAATCCTTTTACACTGATTTTTTTCTGTCTAGCTTAGTGCCTTACATATTTCCCCACACACTGTAACTGCTAAGTTTAATGGTAAATTCTCTTCTACTAACAGCATATATTTTATATGAACAAAATTAAACAGTGTATCCCATAACAACTATCAGAGAACACTTCTGGTTCTTCTGTCTTTATCTAACATCAAGGAGAGGTCACTATTATTGTTTTTATATCATGAAATAATATCAATTTTCAGTGAAGCAAGGACAGCTGTTCAATACTTGGTTTTATTTGAATTATTATTCAAGCTCTGGTGCAGTAAACTCTTGGTACCTTTTCCAAGGGATGTCCCACAGTGATGACAGTGACCTTAGAGTAGGACACTGGAGAAGAGAAAACATAAAAATATTAAAAGTGGCACAAAGGTCCTTTAGATTGATTATTGTAATAAAAATTCTACTGGCATCACTTGTTACCTGAACCAATTTGTAGCTGAAATCCTTCCATGTTAGACCCCAGATATGCTGTGATGCCTGTGGGTACTTGTAGGAAAAGGGAGATGGCACTGTCTGTGGTGGGGTGGGAACAAGCCTGGAACATCCTTTAATTATGATTCTGCTCTTCCCTGCTGGTCAGGGAGAGCTCTGGAAACTGAAATTGAGATCAGCTTTGATAGCAAGAGACACAATCACATTTACACCAGCACTGTCTGGCTTCAATTGTGCTATGGTATTATCAAATTAAGATGTTCATATGGTACTCCTCAGTTCTGCCACTGACCCTAAAGGACAAAGCTTTTCATCAGATCCTGCCCACTCCAAAATTTGTCAGAATGATGGGGAGGTATTTGGTCAGTGGAAATTGTTTTATGGCACACTATGAAAATCCTATATCCAAAGAGCTTAAAAAAAAAATAAATTGCATTTTCTATGAATATTTCATGATTTTTGGGCTTGCAGAACATAATATTGTTTAGCTGCAAATAAAAATACATTGTGTTCATATTTCTTGACATAAATTAAATGACTGGAATGTTTATTTCTACTATATTTTGCTTCAAATGCCACCAATTTTTAATATATATTAAAATTTAACAGTACAACAAAAGAATGCTAAAATATTATTTGTAATTTTATGGGTCAATAGAATTTTCCTGTCATTTTGGATGCGATTGAACAAAATCATTGTGTCAAAGTGGACAACAAATGCCCTTCTTAAAGTGACAGGAACACATAAAATACATCTTTAGTTTTTTTAACACAAATGTCTGCAATGGATCTATGTTTCTTTACTTCCTCTATAATACTCAGTTAATTTTTGAGAACATCTTATCTATATTGTAGCTGGGCCTCTGCAGAGCTGGTCTATGGAAGGTGTCCCTCACCATGGCAGGGGGTTGGAACTAAATGATTTTTAAGGTCCCTTCCAACTCGTTCTTGAATTCTGTGGTTCAGGACAAACTAAAACCACACCTTTAAACTGGGATTTGGGTTTATCTCCAGCTATTTTAGCTAAATCAAGTTTAGGAAATGATGAGAGGGTGAGGTAGTGCTTCTCCTCCCCTTCCTAAGCACAAGCTTTATTTTCATAACTCGGGTTTCCAGCCAGAAAAAGCCCCATGTTCCAGAGGATTAGGTCTACAGGAAATTGTAGAAACACCTGGTTTTGGTAACAGATTTAATTTCTGATGATTTGAAGGGATTTTAGAAACCAGAGAAATACCCACACCTAATCCACAGAGTGCCTTAACAGGTTAAGGATTTTCTCCATCTCCTGAGTGAACAGATAATGACAGTGAGTAAAACAGAACTCTGAGTCCAAATCAGCTTGATGGGAAAACAACAACCAGATATTCTGTTTATTCTGTGTTAACTGTGCTTTCTTAGCCACAGAGACCTACAGAGAAAAGGTAAAATGCCATAAGGGAAAATGAAACATTTTAAAGGAACATTAATAACAGCAGGGTGGAAGTGAAAGGGTTTTTCCTTAAAAAGTTCCCTCACACCCTACCCAACACTGAAAGCATTGCCAGAGAGGCAAAGTCTAAGTGGGTTCAAGACAAGGTTGGAGAAATGAATGGAACATTTGGAAAGTGCCCAGGGGGAATCTGGGAAGCAGATCACAAGCCTGCCCTAAGCTTCCCCTCCTCTCTGGGTGTGAGGTTTGACCATTGTCACTGATGAACAGCACGAACTAAGTGCTGATCAGAAAGTTCCAAAATGAACTTCCAGTTGAAACATCTGCCCCCTTTCCTAGCAAAAAAAAAAAGTGCAGTTGTGTTGCAAAGAGCACACAGTAGCCCACAAACTGGGGTGGGGGAACTGAAATTTCATCTGATCACTCTGAAAACAGTCCAAATTTCTTTAGTTTGAATGAAAACCCTTGTGTGGTTTTCCATGGAGGTGAGAGGGAGGACACAAACTGTTCCAGAAAAGAGTGACAACGCGTTATTTTACTTCCTGATCTTTTATCCCCTGTTTCCTGTAATTACAAGGTGGTTCTGTCCCCAGTTTCACTGGTTTCTAAGCTACCTTATTTTTTATGACTTTTTCTCTTGTAAAGATGTGATTTATCCCACAGATCAGAGACTGGTTCTCTGTGGTATGTGCTACCTATATATTTATTTTAGTCCAAAGACATGTCCCTGCTCCACTAGATGGCAGCCAGGACCTTCCCAGACCCCATCCCTGTGCCACAGGATTCTCCTTTTGCCGGATTCCCTCGGCACACACAATTAAGATGTTCCATCCAGCGGGTGAATTATCTCACCACCCTTCCAGTGGCACCCTCAGCATTCCACACCAACGAACCCCACTCTCCATCCTACAGACAGGACATTACATCTTTCTTTCCCTTGCTGCTTGTCCAGGTTGGACTTGATGATTTAGATGCTTTTCCCAATCTAGACAATTTTATGGCTGCAAAAGCACCTGGATGTGGCAGTCATATTTTCTGGAAAAATCCCTTTGCCCAGGATTTTTCTCCTGGGAAGCTGAGAAGCCTCAGAGAAAAAGGAAAACAATATTATCTCATTTGCTTCTCTTGTGTTTTTCTGCTTTGGAATGTGGTTGGAGATTGTTTATCCAGCAGGTGATTGTTTCATTGGTTTCATGTGAATTGTTTTGACTCAATGGCCAATCAGTGCCAAGCTGTGTCGAGGCTCTGGAAAGAGTCACAAGTTTTCATTAGTATCCTTTTAGCCTTCTGTAAGTATCCTTGCTGTATTCTTTAGTATAGTTTAGTATAGCATTCTATAATATAATATCATATCATATCATATCATATCATATCATATCATATCATAAAATAATAAATTAGCCTTCTAAAAACATGGAGTCAAATTCATCATTCCTTCCTTTGTCTGGGAACCCCACAGATACAATACCTGTAAGTCCCTCAGGAAGGTTGTGGCACCTATTTATGCTGGACATCCCTCGGTGGAGTGAGCCCAAGGAGCCCTTGAGGCCAGCCTGCCAAACCTTGTGCAGGTTGTGAGATTCCCAGCTATGGATTTAGGCATGGCTGGAGCTCCTACTCATCCCTGAATAAAATCCAGAGTCTCCTGGATCACCCAGCATGCAGCCTGGGAGCTGATTTCAAGGACACTGGTGACTGAGAGCCCAGAGGAAGATGTGTCACTTCCCTTTGCCAGCTACTCGGGGACACGATGACATTCCATGGCAGTAGATAGAAAAATCCAGGCATGGTGGGAATAAATTGCACTCCCTTGCCTTGCTGGTGGAGTGCCTGGGAGGGGATGGTCTGTGGGGCCATCCCCTCACTCTGGAGAAGCAGCAGATGGCAAAGTTGCCAAAGCAAAGGCTGAATCATTTGGGGGGATTAATCAGTGCCTCAGAGCTGGGGTTTGAGGTAAAGCAGCTCCTGCCAGGAGCAGGGCTCTCAGGCTGCATCCCACCACCCAGCAAACGTGGGTTTGGAGCAAAAGCCTGGAGCTTGGTACAGGCAGCAGGGTTGTTGTGGTTACACAGAGCTCAATTCAAGCTTTAAATCCACCTGAGATGCCAAGAAAAAAATGAATTAACAGCTGGCCTGGGCTTAGTGCCACAGCTGCTTGGATGCTCAGCTGTGGGAAATTCATTCACGGTGTCCCCTTGGTCACTTGGTTGTGACAGCAGTGAACACATTTATGATGTCAGCTCTAAAAATCAGAGTGCCACCATAGCATTGTGACAAAACCTCAGCAGTTGGCTGCTATTTTGTTTCCTTAAGGATTTGATGTTATTTAAATACATTTCAATGGATTTTTGAGATACAGCTTTGTAGGTTTATAGTGACCTCTGTCAGGATCAGTTTTGGTAAAAGCTAGACCTGAAGCGACTATGGGTTCTAGTTTTGGTGGGTGGTTGGATATCTTTAGGTTTCATTAAAGAAAAAAAAGTAGATTTTTTTGTGGATAGGTGGGGAAGAGAAGAGAAGAGAAGATAAGAGAGAAGAGAAGAGAAGAGAAGATAAGAGAGAAGAGAAGAGAAGAGAAGAGAAGAGAAGAGAAGAGAAGAGAAGAGAAGAGAAGAGAAGAGAAGAGAAGTTTTATGAACGTTGATGGATGTTATGGAATGATGAATGTCAATGGCAATATTTCCACATATCACTGTCACTCCAGAGCTCTTATATTTTATAAAGGGGATTAGAAAATATCATTCCCATTCTGACTGAAAATAGCTTTTGCAATTTTCTCCTGATAAAAAAAGGGCTACAACAATGCAGGTATTGGCAAAAGTAACTTTCTATTAGTATCATACCCAGGGCTAGATGGAACATTTTGGAAATATTGACATTTTATTGAAAATGAACATTTTATTTTCACTGATTTTAGAGTCTCTGTAATGTTTCTGAAGGGCTGTTGCATCTTTGGGCAACAGTCCACACCAGCTGTGGGAACCAGATTGAAACATTCCCATATTCAGTGCTGAACACAGGCTTATTTCTATATTATTCCAAGGAACTTATTTGGTTTCATTTCTATTAATGTTAAATTTGCACTAGTATTTTTAATCAGGAAATGCAGAAAACATTAAAAATCAAAATACATTTCTCATCTACTGCAGAAAAATATCCTGGAGCTCCCTTTTGTTGACCACCTTTTATTTTTTCCTGCTGAAGAGATGTGAGAGGAACTGTGTGTCTCATATTTTTTTTAACAGGAGAATAAAACTTTTACCCTTTTTACCATCTAGGAAGGTGCAAAGAGATGGGATTCACCTGACAATATTTAGTAGTCTAAGAGGTAGGTGCCTAAGTTCAGTGCAGGCAACCCAGGCTGTCTTTATAGACAGAAGAGAACATTTTGAGGTGTGATTTACCTGATGCACTTTAGAATTTCAGTATAAAAATGAGATGAATGGCACAGCAGACTCCCCTTGCTGGGTCTCCTTGGCTTTCAAAGGAATCCCACCTGGATCAGCTGCAGATGTTTTGGCAGATGGTCCCTCCTAGCACACGTGGCAGGAAATGGTGGCTGACACTGCACAGGTGAAGAAAAAGGCTTCAAACTGACAGAGGGAAGGGTTAGATAGAATATTAGGAAGAAAATCTTTGTTGTGAGGGTGGTGAGGTACTGGGATAGGTTTCCCAGAGAAGCTGTGGCTGCCTCTGGATCCCTGGAAGTGTCCAAGGCCAGGTTGGATGGGTCTTGGATCACCCTGGGATGGTGGAAGGTGTCCCTGCCACGGCAGGGGATGGAATGAGCTGATCTTTAAGATCTCTTCCTACCCAAACCATTCTACAATTCTCTGAAAGTTGCAGTTTTCAAGACCACCCTGGAGTCTCCTCAAAGCTGGTTCCCAGCAGCTGTGATCAGTTTTATCAGTCAGCTCTTCTGCTTGGCACCCACAGGGCAGCTCCTGCATACTCAAGCTCTGCACTGGGACGTGTCAGCATCCCACAGGATGCCTCAGGGCTCACATCCAGGACACTCCCAGAGCCCTGCATGGCCATGCAGGCACTGGGCTCATCCCAGCTCTCTGTCCTGGGTCCACTGCTGCTCAAGAGCCATTTCTTGGGGCAGCCAATTTTGCCACAGATCAGAAAGTGCTAGCCCAGCTCTCCCTGTTTTCTGCTCTGGGTGTTGGAAAAGCTCTTCTGACCATGTTAAAAATGCCCCAGTCTTGGTTACTAGTACAGTTGCAAGCTTATTTTGGGATTAAATACACCCAATGTTCTTTCACATCCTGATTTCTCTCACCTAACTGCACAGACAATTCTGAAGGGTTTTTGCAGTACTAAATTAAGCATTTACTTACCTGTTTTCCTGGCACATGGAACTTGCTTTGTTTTTCATGACATAAACATGGGAACAGGACAACATACACTGAAGTGACCAGGTACAAGTGCTGTCTGTGCTCCTCCCTCAGCTTTTAATGCATCTGTTTTCTGAGTGCTCTTTCAGAACCTCAGTAACAAAAGCAAAGTAGCTTTTAACTACTGGTTATATTTTAATCTCCATCTGTCTCTGCTTTAAAAGCTTTGCAGAAAAAATAGAGTGGCTTTTAATAAAGTAGCAGCTATTGAAACACCAGTAATTTTCTTTCCTCCCAGAGACTCGGTGGAGGACATTTAATTGGATTAATTCACCATTCACATTTAAAATGTTGGGTTCTTTTTGTTTCTCTCTCTTTTTTTTTTATTTTTTCTGCCTTTCCCCCCTCCTCTCCTTTCTGATGCTTGCATTTACCAGCTATTTCACAACAATTCAGATGCTTTTAGAAGGAAGTTGTTACCTCTGTACCCAGCAAGAGAACTGCCAGAACATTGGTGCCTCAGCTTCTGATGTGTGATGGACAGGAATATTTGGTGACTCATGTAATGACAGACTGAGACAACAGGAAGTTAAATTCCCCTAATTTTTCTGCTTTTTTGCTTCACAGGGAACTGCTCAGCTTTTGGTCATGTACTACTCTTCTATAAGTGCTCCAATTGTCTCTTTTTATAGCCACATATTTGAGCAATGAAATATAAAACAAAAGAAAAATGAAGCATTCGCATTCCTGTTCAATGTGTGTGTCAAAAATTCTTCCTTAATGAAAACAAGGTGTTTTCAGAGATTTTTGATTTTGAGAAAAGATTATCAAGTCCATGCTGAAATATTTGATCTATCTGAAACACTAAAATTCAGATGCAGATGTCAGACCTGAACAATTCATTGCAATTTAACACCATGACTAATTACGAACATCTTACTTTGGCATTTTCCTTAGGGCTCCTCTGAGCATTTGGAACAGGTATTTGCTTAATATTGGTTTTGCTTATGACACAAGACCAGGCTGGATGGGCTTGGAACAACCTGGGACAGTGGAAGCTGTCCCTGCCCATGGCAGGGGCTGGAATGAGATTATCTTGAAGATCCCTCCCAACCCAAACCATTCCATGATTTTGTGATTCTCTAATCCCACATTGTTTTCCCCCTGCATGTCTGTTTACCTGAGCACTTATAAAACATCTCCAGGAACTGTAACCAGCTAAATGTCTTAATAAGGAGATTATAACCAGGCTGTGCCAGTGAGTGCCATCAGCAAGAGTAGATACAAGCAACGATGGAACATATGCTGATAAAAGATCCTCATAAAAAACATGAGCCTTTTGAGATTTTGAATGCTGAGGGCTTTTTTTTTGATGAGACAAACAAGGCTTTTAGCAGCAAAATTGGGCAAACAGCAAGCAGCTGGTTTCCCACTGGATAAACATGTGCAGAGGAATCAGCAGCAGGGCAGTCCAAGGCCTCTGTGGCTGCTCTGTGCTCATCTTGAAAGCCAGAGAATTGCAGGGATTGACACATGCTGGGGGAAAATACAGTGTGAGAGCCCTTTGCTGGGGGGTGTGCAGCAGGGAAGCCTGGATAAATAACCCAACAGGGTGAGGAGGCACGAGCTGTTCTGCTGTGGGTGCTCAGCTGGAGAGCAGGAATCAGTCCTGCAGCCAGAGGGATGCTGGCAGGGGAGCCCCGGGCTCAGCTCAGCCCTGAGCAGGCTGTTAGTGCTGGGGAGCAACTCTGACAATTCTTCGCCTCTTTTCTCTGCCAAGGTCGGGATTAAATGTATGAGGTGGTATTTCTTGTTGGGACTCAGATGTTTATCAGTTCTTATCTCTGTCACAGTCTCACAAACCCTGAGTTCTGCAGCACTGCACTCTAACAAACTAAAAATGGAGCCCCATCTCTCTCTCTACAAGGCCTTTGAAGGATCAACTGTCCAATTAAGAAATGACACCTAAATTATTTTTACTTTTAACCCAATAACCAACCACCCATGGCCTGCAATGGAGACTTTTTTATCCAATTACACAAAACCACCCAAAGCCATGGAGAAGAAGGTGAAGGTGAAGGAGAAGAAGAAGAAGAATAAGAAGGAGAAGAAGGGGAAGACAAAGATGAAGAAGAAGAAGAAGATGAAGAAGAGTTGAAAAAGAAGGATCAGCCTCTGCCATAAAACCTCCATCTTGCTTTATATATATTACTATATACTAAAACAAACTCTAAGTTTCCCACCCTGTGATAACACACACTTCTATTCAAACTCCACACCCACAATCCCAGTTCTGTCTTTCCATTTTGGAAGCTTCTCCACGGCCTCAGGTCAATGCAGTGTTCTCTTGGGGGTCAGTGCCTGGCAGCACAGAAAGTCTGAAATTCTCAGCAGCCAGGGTTCCAACACTCTCTTTTACAAGGTGTGCTTAAAAATCTGCCTGAGATAGAAGTCACCAAAACCTCCAGAAAAAAAGTCCCAGTCAGGCCAAAGTTGCCTTGGCATTTTCAGCACAGGTGCATCAGGAATTCAGCTCTGAGGTTCAGGATGGATCTTTGAGCCAAGGTATGAAATATAAGTGAGATCAAGCTTAAGAAGCAGAGTGCAACTCAAGCTCTTCCTGGTAAAAGTCAGCCAGGGAAGGCAGCTCAGAAACACAGAGTATTCTTCCTTTTGCAGGGATGTAAAGTTTAAAAATTCCTATCTCAGATCTTCTGACTCATGTGTTCCCTCTTCTGATTCTCTTGACGATATTTCAGCAAAACTAAACTACAGTGGCTAAACTTTGGGAATCTGATGATTGTAAAAAATCTGTCTTGGATCCTAAATACTGTCCCACATTGTTGGGTTTTCTCTGATCCAGATCAAGGTGTGTGTCAGAGGCTTCCTAGGGAATCAGTAGGGTATACAGGAACCTCTAGGGGCTGGTTATTTTTTCCTAAGTAAAATGTGTAAAACAGTGAGATGAACCACACTGCAGATGTGTTATCACTCAGAAGTGGCTTTTAAATTGTTCTCTGTTTAATTTAGAAGTTTAATTTTTAGGCATCTGACTTTAAAAGTGTCTAAATTGCAGCATTTGAATCCCAATTCAAGAATCACAGCTGAATCCTATCTCTACTGCATGTGTAAGTGATTTTTTGTAGCTGAATTGCAGCTGAAAGTCGGATGAATCTCTTCTATTGAATAATTCAAGAGGGGGAAAAAACCCCTCTAACACCATTGAGTCCAACAATTAACCCAGAACTGTCAAGCCCACCAGTAAACCCCATCCCCACATGCCACATCTATGTCTTTTAAACACCTCCAGGGCTGGGGACTCCACTACTTCCCTGTCCAGCCTGTTCCACCTTCCTATGAAGAAATTTTCCCTAATACCCAATCTAAACCTCCCCTGGTGGAACTGGAGGCCAAGTCCTCAAGTTCCTCAGGACTTTGGAGAAGAAACTGCCCCACTCTGGCTACAACCTGCTCTCAGGTGGTTGTAGAGAGCACTAAAGTCTGGCCTCATCCTACTTTTGGCCAGGCTAAACACCCCCAGCTCTATCACTTGTTCCTCATTAGATTTGTGCTCCAGACCCTTCACCTTTTCAGTGTCCCACTGCTTTCTAAAGAAACAAGACATGCAGGGTACCAAGAGTGAGAGGGAAAGTTAAGGGAGAAGCAGAATGAGGAACAGGGGTGCTCTGTGAGACACTGCAGGCACAGAAGCTGAAAAAGAGATGGCAAATGGAGTTTTCCACCAAAGAAAACCAGAAGAGACAGACCTACACATTAGACAGAAAATCAGGGCAGTTTCTCTGCAGCAGGTGAAACAAAGTGAACTTGCTGAGAAGCATCAAATCCTGTTCCATTGCCCCTCTTGTTTGCTGTGCTGCTTATTTCAGTCTCCCCTGCAGCAGACTCAGAAGACAGCCCTGGACATGTTCAATAGGTGAAATGTTTAATTTACTCCTCTGATGTCTCAGATGTTTGGGGCTGTGAAGAGGAGAAACCTGTTGCTGCATGCTCTGAATTCTTCCAGAGAGCAAACTGAAAACATCAAGCAGATCTACAATGTGCACCTTAGAATTGATTTTTCCAATCTGCTTTTCTCTACAGCTCTGCTTGGTCAGTGTTCATGAAATAAAGTTTTACATAAACAAAAAGCAATCAAACAAAGAAAACCTTTTAATCTGTTTTATGAATTCTTCAGGATTTCAGCTGTCTTGTTTCTGTTATTCTCTAAAATAAAGTTGCCTTAGAACAAGCTTTTCCATACATTCTTTCCCCGTATGTTTCATGTATGAGCTGTATCAATTTTCATGTGAAAATTGGGTTTGCACATGAGGTTTTGGTGGTGAGGGCTACAGAGGTGTCTTCTGTGAGAAGCTGTGAAGCTTCCTCTGTTGAAACCCTGGATGCTGAGAATTTTAAACTTTCTGTGCTTAAAGGCACAGACCCTCAAGAGAACACTGCAATTGTCCTGAGGCTGTGGAGAAGGCTCCCAAAATGGAATGATAGAACTGGGATTGCAGGTGTGTAGTTGGTTAGAAGTGTGTGATATCACAGGGTGGAAAACTTAGAGTTTGGGATTTTAGAATATAGAAATAAACATGAAGCAAGATGGAGGTTTTAGGGCAGAGGCAAGTTGTTTTTCTTTACCGACTTCTTCTTTCTTCTTCATGGGTTTGGGTGGCATTTTGTAATTGGGCAGAAAACTCCACATTGCAGGCTTCCAGGGATCAGTTATTGGGTTAAAAGGGAAAATAATCTAGATGTCCTTTCTTAATTGGATAGTTTAATCTTAAAAGACCTTGTAACAAGAGATTCTTAGCCATTTTGTACCTTGCTAATGAAACACTGTTGAACTCGTGGCTGTGAGACTGTTTTACTGGTAAGAAATAAGAAACACCTGAGTCCAAACATGAACTACCATCTCAAGTGCCTTCAGTCCAAACCCAGAGAAACTGATATTCCCCATGTCCAATGCGGCTCCAACATGGACCTACCACTGCCCAAGGCCAAGCCCATCAGTGACAGTGGGAGTGACTCTGTCATCACAGAGTTAAAAAGGGGGAAAAACCACCTGCAACTTCATCCAGAGAAAGGAGTGAGGATATGTGAAAGGAGCAGTTCTGCAGACCCAGGGCAGTGCAGAATGGCCAACTAGAATGGCCAAAAAACTGATCTCAGCACTCACCCAGTGACACTGTTACCATGGAAACAGGGTTTCAGTGTTAGAGTTGAGAAAAAGTTTATTTTATTTTTAATGCCTGTCTGGAGGTTAGAAGGCATAGGCAAGGCTTGGTTCTGGTCTCCCTCTGTAGTGTCTCCTCAAGAGAATGGAAATGAAACCACAGAGACCTCAAGCATTTTAGAGTCTCAGGAAAAATAAAGACTGAAAGATCTGGAACAGCAGAAATTGAAGAATCAGCATCTTCTTTTATGAAATATTTCTTTTAGTGTTAAAATGCAGCTTCAGAAAGGGAACCGAACAATCCTAAGAATTAGTGGCAGTGCTCAGATGATGAAGGAAATCTGTTTAGTTAGGTATGCAAATTGCGGGGGAATTAATCAAAATTCATGGCCCCACAGAGCATCTCTGTAGTGTTTAGTCCTCTTATCTGCTAAAGGCCTGAAAGCAGAAGAGGGTTTTTGTGCATCTTTATTGCTTAGGTGGAGGGAAAGATTTTTCAAAGGTGCATAACAGATGATGCATAAATCTGAATGCATGGCAATTAAACCTACATGGCTAATTGCTGGAGCAAGCTTTAAATCCCCAGTTTAGACATCACTGTAACTTTCAGACATTGCCTCAGGGGAAGCTGTGGGAAATGGTGGCAGGAATGTGTTCAGGAAGCCTTCAGAGACAGGAAAGAAGTCTCAGTGAGTGATGGAAATAAATTAGTGCAGACAAAACAAGTAAACAGGTGAAATTCTCTTGCCTTCTTTTGGCTAGCCTGAAGTTAGGAATCAGATCTCAGCTGGTTGTGCAGAACATCTCTACTGTCATTAAAATGAAATCCAGTGAGATGGAATCCAGAACTTCCCACCTCTACTTCATCCAACCTCTGCTGGCCACATCTTAGAGGGAGATTCAACTGACTTTTGGAAGAGTCTCTGTGTCTACCCTGACCACCTACAAATTTGGCTTCAAAAATTGACTGGAATGGAATGGAACTGAATAGAATAGAATAGAATAGAATAGAATAGAATAGAATAGAATAGAATAGAATAGAATAGAATAGAATAGAATAGACTTTCTCCACTGGAAAGGACATACAATGATGATCCAGCCCAACCATCTGACAAATTCACTTCAAAAGACACTGCTTTTAGATGAAATAAATCCAGTTTCACCTGTCTGCCCAAAACAACGGGTTTTACAAAAGATGGTTGTTCATCCCCACGAGCAGTTTGTACATAACAGAGAATTCAGTTCCCTCTGGGTACCAGAAGATGTGAATGCAGAGATGAAGAGTTGACTCCAAGTTTATTGCTTTCACCTTTAGATGACTGACATTTTCCTTCTGAGCTTTCACAGATTTTTAAGTTTCTATTTCTCTCCATAAAGAAACCCTCACTCTGTATCTGGAGTGAGAGTGCTTTAGAAGCCAGGAAATTCTGCAAAGGACAACCAGAGGAAGATACATCCATAATTTATCTTCCCCTGGGTGAGGGTATGAACCAGATTAATTACTTTTCATGAGCAACTGCTGGCAGATTGACCCCAGCTATTATTATAACCATTAAGTATTGAGGAGGAAGATAATCAATCAGTCAGTCTCTTACACTTGTAATCTTGGCAGCAGAAACAATCAGGGAGCAGCAGATCTATTCATCTGCTGGCTTGTCTGACTGTTTTCCTACATGTTCATCTCTTCCAGGCAGCAATATCTGTCCATCATCTGCCAGTCACTGCTCTGCAGGACTCATTGTCAGCTGGTAGCAAACACAGAGCTTCTCAAACCACTTGAACATCAGCAGTTTTCTTTCCCTGGTGGAACAGCCCGGAATGATTTCCTCCCTGTAGAGGGAAAGTTGGATGAAAATGAAGCAATTCTCTTTCAGAAGAGCTGAGTCAGGGACAGCTGAACCAAGAAAGCACAACAGAAACCCAGCATGAGAGAGGTATTCTCTAAAATATATAAGATTTTATATATTAAGGATGGGTGCTTGATTTTTATTGTGGTCAGGACTTAACTGCAGATGCAGCCACTAAAAATACCATGGCAAACAGCTGTTGCTGTTAATATACAGCATAAATCATCTCTCCACACATTAATCAAGTGGATGGAGTTCTGCTCAGAAGGGACTCTTCCTGCCACCTTTCTTCTGCCACTCCAGACCTAACGCCTTCCAGAATCCTTTTTATGGAAAGCACAGGAGAGAAAAGCTCAGTGACTGTTCCCAGCCTGGGATGCCAGAAAAGCTCTTTCCCCTACCATTAATTCAAGAGAAACAGGAGCCATTTCCATGCCTGTTTATCCATAGCACATGCTGCTCCAGGAAATCAAGCATTTCCCTGTCAAGCATCTTCCAAGTAGCCTAAAAAGAGCCAATTTATTTGTTCTGTGATGTTAAATGATTGAAGAGGCTAACAGAGGAATAACAACATGCCTTTGTGAGATCATATAAACATGAAATTTGAAACTCTAACAAACCTCCAAAATGATCATTGTGCATTTTGAGTCATGTATCACTAACAAGGAGCTCAGCTGGCTGGTTGGAAGCTCTCTGTGCAGCCTGGGTCCTGATTTCCTTCAATTTCCTCTCAATGAAAGCCGTGGCCTGACAGACACACTCTAGATTTTCCTTGCAGCCAAGCACAAAACCAAAAGATCATTGGAAAGCAGCTGGGAAGCCTCCAGAGGATGCCTATATTCCTCCTCCAAGGGAGGCCCTGCTTGCCTAAAGAATTATTTTATAAAACAATTATAAAATAAAATTCTAAAACAAAATATTATTTTATAAAGTAATTCTATTTATGCAGTCTGCCCCTGCTGAAATCCTAAAGCAAAAAAGGCAAAAAAAAAAAAAAATTTGTGGGTTTTTTTTTGTTAATTGACCACATAAACGACAGAAAATAAAGCTGACAAACCCTAAAACTTTCACAATTGTGTTTTTTTTCTTTTTTTTCTTGGTTTTGCTGCCAAATGCAAACCACAAGATGTTATGCTTCCCCAAGCTTTAGAGAAGGATTCAGGTTGATATGTTAATTGATCACAATTAATTTTACCATGAGAGCTCTCAATTCAAGCCACTTAAATAAGCAACATATTGAAAGTGTTTTTGCCTGAGGTCCTACTTATAAAACATGAAATTCATCTCACCTAATTATAAATATTTAAAAGTTACATCTTTCAGTCTATGCAAGTCTTCCATTTTTTAGAGTCACTGGAGAAAAATAGGCACCTAAGTTATTTTTTATCTTAAAGGATGACTAGTTCAGGCTTTGAAAGGCAACCAGCCTACCTTGAATAAATAAATCTCACCTAAGACTAGAAACAGAAATATGGACATGAAACAAATTAAATTTAATGAGAATTTTCAAACAAACAAGACAAAATCAAAAGGGGATTTACCCAAAACCATGCCACAGCTCAATGTCAGAGTCAGGAATCAAACCCATTTCTCCAGAGAGTCCTCCTGTTGTGACACAGAACAACAAGGAATTGTGAACCCCTGGCACTATGGTTGGTTGCTATTCCAGAATAAAAAATTAAGTCAGGAGGAAGTGAGATGAGAATTAAAAGCTGGTGCTAGATTTTAAAAGCAGTTACCAAAACCAGAAAGTGAAAACTAGAAAGTGATTGGAGCAGTAGGATAAATGTTCCTTAAGAATATTATGTGTCTCAAATATTTGAGATAAATATTTACCTAATATAATGCTTTGAGGGCTGGAGCCCCTCTGCTCTGGAGCCGGGCTAGGAGAGCTGGGGGTGCTCACCTGGAGAGGAGAAGGCTCCAGGGAATCCTCAGAGTCCCTTGCAGGGCCTGAAGGGGCTCCAGGAGAGCTGGAGAGGGACTGGGGACAAGGGATGGAGGGACAGGACACAGGGAATGGCTCCCACTGCCAGAGGGCAGGGATGGATGGGATATTGGGAATTGGGAATTCCTTGCTGGGAGGGTGGGGATGGGCTGGGATGGAATTCCCCCAGAAGCTGTGGCTGCCCCTGGATCCCTGGAAGTGCCCAAGGCCAGGTTGGATGGGGTTTGGAGCAACCTGGGATAGTGGAAGGTGTCCCTGCCCATGGCAGGGGGTAGATTGGGATGATCTTTAAGGTCTCCTCCACCCCAAACCATTCTGTGATTCTGTGACTTTTTTACCTCTTACATAATTTTCCTTCAGTGCTCATTAGAGAAGAGAAATCTTGTAGCCCTCTCTGTAAGAAACTCTCAGAATAATGTACCCTCTGGAATTTATGGTCTGGAATACACAAAGCAAGAGCTTCAGTGCTCACATCCTGTCCCTCTTGTAGATAACAGCAGCCATTATCTCAAAATCAGAGTGACCTTTTCTCCCTGCTCTGCTGGAGAAGGAAATTGTTCAGCCCCAAAGAGGCAAATGGCCTGCAAATGTTTTCCCATGTGAAAGCAGACAGGCTGCAGTTCTGATCTCTCTCTCCAAACAGCCCCTTGTTGATGCACAGTGGACACTGTGTCCAGACCCCACCCCTGATTCTGTTGTGATTACACAGGTGTCAAGTGGTCCTGGAGACGCCCACACTGAGTTATCCACACTGTGACTCACTGGTGGCCCAAGGCACCAAAAACTCCAAAAAACCAAGCCCAGCCTGCTGAGGGAGGTGCTGGAAGGTCCATCCTGGTGTTCCATCCTCCACCTGGTGCCTGGGACAGCCCTCTCGACTCCACAGCATTGATCAGACCCTCACTGGCCAGCAGGAGCACTCAGATACTTTGCACATATGTGGATATCTGTGTTTAGACAACTAAATTTGTGTATTTTAAATGACACAACAAGGTTCAAGCCTTGCCATTGGATAGTGCTATCTTTCATCTGCACTTTTTTCTTTTTCTTTCTTTCTTTCTTTCTTTCTTTCTTTCTTTCTTTCTTTCTTGCCTGCCTGCCTGCCTTCCTGCCTTCCTGCCTGCCTTCCCCTTATATAAATATTCATTATATTTTTATATTTTTATGGAATTGAATCATAACATCCAAATACCTCCTTTCCATTGCAACTATTTTTTTTAATAAACCTGCCTTTTAACTCAGTTTTGTTTCACTTTAATTCACCAGGGGATCTGTTAGCAAGACCCTCACTTATTATCCTTTGGAGGTGGGCATAAAAGGGTTCTCCAGCCCTTGCAGCACCTCTGTGGCCTCCTCTGGACTTTGTCCAACAACTCCACATCCTTCTGACGCTGGGGACCCCAGATCTGCAAGTGAGATCTCACAAGAGCAGAGCAGAGAGGGAGAATCACCTCCCTCCACCTGCTGGTCATGTGTCCCCATTTCCCTGCCCCTGATTTAGGATTTTGGCACCCTAAAGTCTGTAATTCAGCTGGTCTGACTGGATGCAGGAAGGGCAAGTTGTTTTGTTCAGATTTATATAAATAATCATACTATTTTGTTAGGTGTAAAATGTCCTTAATTTTTGAGGACTGAACTCTCCCACACAGAAGAAAATTAATAGTGTAAATGAATGGGGTTTTTATTCCAAATAGTCCTGCTCAGCTACTTTTATTTCCATTGAGGGCTCGAGCCTTGTTGGAGGTATTGCTCTTCTCTTTCAAGCTTCAGTAACCAGAATGAGAAGTCCCTTGTATGCTGTGTTAGAAAAAAAAAGAAAAAGAAGGGGGAGAAAAAGAAAGGGCTAATTCCATTTTATCGCATGTGAAAAATGTTTTAGGAAAATAATAATCTTTTCCAGTTGAAGTAGGAAAGGAGCCATCAATACATCAAATAGGACAGTCAAGTTACATTTCACATTACAAATTGCCTACCCAGGAAGCAAAAAATGGAAAATAATTGTCTTTGATACCACAAATCAGAATTTGACCAGGGCAATATGTGCATGACTGAATTCTGAGACATTAAATTGTAACTGAAAGGCATCTGGCTGTCAAAACTTTCAGAATTTAAACCTTCAGAGAAAGCACAGTCCAGCAGATAAGAAATTACATTAAGGCTCAGGAAACAGGTTCAGCCCTGCCATTTGCCACACACTTCTTGTGTGAGAGTTAATAAATCACTCTGTGTCACATGTGGGGTGGTAGATAATGTGCCACAGTGCTACTGGTGACAGTGACAGTGACAGTGCCCTCAGGTGCCAGGCTGCTGAGCACAATCCAGAGGCATCCAAGCTGGAACTGCAGGAGGAGGAGAGCTAAAACAGCCAGTCCTGCCTATAGGAAAATGCTGGCTGGGCAAAAAGTAACTTTAAAGAAGGTTTGTCCCTTGATTTGTACTACTCTGGAGGATTTCAGTGTTCCATGGTGAGCTGTAAGGATCTGCCTTCTCTTTGTGGGGAATTCACAGTTATGTATGCTCCTGGAATTAAACAAGTTAGTCTTTTGTCTATATAAAATATCAAACACACAAACAAAAAAAAAGTCCCAAAATAGAGAGGAATCCTTTCTTCCATGGAGGAAATGCTGCCACCCTTTACCTGGGCAGCAGAACCCCCCCCTTGATGGTGAGAAACCCTGGCATAATCCCAAAGATGAACCCTCTGTGTGTGCACAAGAACCTCCAGCCAAAAGGCTCCCAGCTCCTCGGGACTTGTCTGGTGTGTGGGAAGCAGATGTTTCCACTCTCTCCTTAGGCTGCTCCACTTTGCATGAAATAATTCAGCATGAATTGGACCACTGAGAGAGAGAGAGATTAGTAAATGTGATTTTGAGCCCCAGAGGCCAGTTACTTACTGGAGGAAAGGGAGCAAGGTTTCAGTCCCACTTCCAATTAATATGTGTAATGTATGCATTCATCAGAGCATGGTGAACATGCAGCTCCCTGTCTCCTGGGTGCATCAGCTAACCACAAATTCTACTCCTTTCTTGAGCATGGGTAACTGGTAATTAGCATGAATAACAACAAAAAAAATATTGTCAGGAGAATTATAGAACCCACCAGACTTCAGCCTAGTGGTTAGGAAAGGTTTACGTGGGTTTAGCTCTCCTTGGCTGAGAAAAATTTCAAATCTCACCACTGGATAAAAAAGGAAAAAAAAGAAACTGCCTCAATTTGTTGAACCTATAATTTCAGCAAAAAAATTTCTTTCTGTATGTCTTTTCACTGGATTGGGAGAAATGATTGGGTTTTAAATCCTGACAGCACATAAATATGAATTACACGCTCAGCTGCTCCGTGCCATCCAAATGTACATGGCTGTGGGCATGTCCCAAAGGAAGCATTTATCTGCTCCTGGGAGCTGGCTGCTGGAAGTGCAGTCACTGTAGGAACTGTTTCTGGTAGTGGGAAGGCTGATGGTGGTTGCTGCCTGCTGCTTTCCCCAGGATTGGCTGTTTGGGAACCAGAGGACTGGCTGATTTTCAATGTGGAATATGGGTTTTAGATGCAAAGTGTAGATATTTATAGTTTCAATATTTATATTTGACCTTTGACTCCCTCTGACAGTGGAGATTCAGTGGATTGTGTGACCAGCTCACCCCTTGCCAAATAAATATCTAAAATAGATTAAACAAAGCATGTCCTGAAATAACTCTCTCTTTTCCCCTGTTAACTATGAAGGAGGCCAAATTGGCCTTTTAAAAAAGAAAGCACAGTTTTCATGTGATTTCTGTGGAGGTCTAGATTGGATATCAGGAAAAGGCTCCTTTCCCAGGGGGTTCCACTTCACACCACACCTGACTAAGCAGCTTGGACATGGCCAACCACCACTTCTTGGCTAAAGGGCACTATCAAACACTTCCTCATCTTCTTGTTGCAGTCAGAAAGACAAAAAGCCTCAAAAAGGATCATGGAATGGAATTTTACAGAATCACTGAGGTTGAAAAAGCCCTCAAAGAGCATTGAGCCCAAGCTGTGCCCAATGCCCACCTCGTCCCCAGCCCAGAGCACTGAGTGCCGCCTCCAGGCTTTTCTTGGACACCTCCAGGGATGAGGACTCCAAACCTCCCTGGGCAGCACATTCCAATATTTAACAACCCTTTTGGTGAAGAAATCCTTTCTGGTGTCCAGCTTGAACCTCCCCTGTCACAGCTTGAAGCCAGGTCCTCTCCTCCTGTCACTGGCTGCCTGGGAGAAGAGGCTGACCCTCCCCTTGCTACATCCTCTTGTCAAGGAGTTATAGAAAGTGATAATTTCGACTCCTGTCCTACAAATTAGGAGCAGTAATTTCACCAAGTCTATTTCTTCTTTGTTCTGCAGTCCTGCAGCTTATCAAAGGTGGTTTAGAAGAGACTTTAATGAGTATGAAGTCATCATGTGATGGTCTGATGCTTTCAGGTGTCAGGAGAATTAATATGGCCTTGTGGTTACTGTCAGACAGCTCTTCAGAGCAGCCCAGCTACTCCTGCCAAAGAGCTGCTGCATGGGATTCATTTAAAGAAAGAAGGAGCTCAATTAAAGACCTTGAAACATCCCTGCTCCTTTTCACAGTCTGTCACCAGCATGGTTCTCCACATTCATTGCCCTATTTTCTTTGAAAAAGAGAGACCTTACACTCCTGACTCTCACTGCACATTAAAATGTTCTGCTGTCTGGTTTCAAGCAATCTGCACAGACAAAAGCTGGAGTGGGAAATGCTGTGTGATTTTAAAAGGCACAGAATTTTATTAAATAAACACAATAGACAAGTGTAGGTTTGATAATTTCTTTGCAACAATGCGTTATTTAAATTATTATTCCTCAGATGTCTTAGAATGTAATAAAGTTTTAGGGGAAATCACCCAGTCATTAATTTTATCTCTCTTTATCCATTATAAGCTAAGATTGAATTGTCCAAATTCTAAAATTTTAAGACCTTTAAATGAGACTGAGAGAAAATATCTTCTTAGAAAAAGAGGGACAGAAGCTGTGGTGTTTATTTTTAGGAGTGCAATTCAAGTCCTCCCTCTAAAGGCTCCTGAATTGTAAATTTAGGTGTTGCAGTTGAGACCTCCATAAAGGAGTTGGGTACCTGAGCTCCTCTCCAGGTACATAATTACCTCTAAATTCCTCTAATTTCTGATTAAATTAATACTGCAAAAGAGATTTGAACTACAGGCAATTCTTTGAACATGGAGCTTTAGAGACTGCAGAGCAAGCCTGCAGTTCTGCTCCTTTTTAGGATCTAGTTTTGTCTTCAGCAACTTAATTGTATGGAAATATTCATAGTTTTCACCTGAAGTAAATTAGCATAAATCATGCCCTTGGTAGAAAAGAGGCAGTGATGTCCACCTAAGGGTCTGTCCCTCCCCAAAAATTAATTCAATATTAATATATAAGTATTTTAAAAATCTCCTTGAAGAGAAAGCCAAGCAAAATCAGATTTATTAATAGCCCCCCATTTCAGAAAAGCACTGAAGAAATCATATATTCTCATTACATTAAAAAACAAAGTAGGTTGAAGTTAAATAATTTGGAGCTTATCAGCCAGCAATAATTTATTTGTACCAGAGTATCACTTGGATTTTTAATAAAAATTGATAAAATGCTTCTAGGTAATCTAATGAATTTCCTTATTAAAACTAATGCTCCCAACTTATGCATATGTATTAGCCTCTCTGAATAATAAACTGTGCTCCTGAAATCTTAATTCCACTTCTCACATTGCACAAACAGACAGAGTAATGCTCCTCGGTATCCAAAGCAACTATCAAGGGGTAATAGCTGGCATATGGCTTATTTTACACTCACTGTACTTCATGCTCTGAAAGTCCTTCCCCTTCCCTCTCAGCTGAAGGTTATAGTCTGCTTGTTTACTCTCACATATTTGTGTTTCTCCAACAGGATTATTCACTTTGCTAGGAAATTAACAGTTACCCATGTGAAACTGATTAAAATGAGAGGAGCATCTCTTCTGAGTGGTTCACACTTATTAACTTGTTTCTGTGCCAAACCCAGTTCATATTTAATGTAATTATTGGGAGAAGTGGATGTCTGTGCTCCTAGAAAAACGTCTTCCAGAATTCATCTGAAGGAACAGTTTTCCTGAGCTTTGCTTCACCTTGGGTCGTGCCTTCATGTACAAAACTATCAGACATCTATTAATTTAGGAGAGTGTATGAAATTCTGGTGGAAGTAACTTTTTTTTTTTTTGGAAGACATTAAACTCTCTCCTCTGTGTTTTCTCTGTCAAAGACATCAGTGATCACCTTGGGCTCTCTTCTGTCACTGGAAGCAGTTTCCCCCAGAGCTCACTCATCTGATGAATTTTTACGATTCCATGGGAGTGTTTATTTCTCTCCATGGATGTCAAAGGCAATGTCTGTCTCAAGATCAGACCTCTACCTTTTAAAGGATTAAATTACAACACATCTATCACATCCTGAACTTTTCTTCTCTCTCCTGTTATGAGTTAAGAGGAGTACAACCCCCCCAAAATATCCATTAAGCTGCACACTTCCACTGTGCCTTTGCACGTGCTAACTCATGCTCTTTTACCTTTTTTAATGGGTATGGTTGGTCTTAAAAAAAAAAAAAAAAAAGAAATACATCCCCAAAATAACCAATCAACCCACCAGCCAAGCAACCAACCAAAAATGCCAACACAAAATTGGTTAAAAGCAGAGAACTTGTTTCAAGCTAGGGAACTGATTTTCCCTCCTTTTCAAAGAAAAGCTTGACTTCACCTCGTCTCCTTATCCCCTGAGTATTTTGGGCCTTATCCTTACCACTGCGATCATCCTATGGGCCTGTGGTATAGAACTTAGAGCATTATAACCTTGTAGAACGTCCTGGGGTGGGAATGGGTTCATCACAACATGGGGAGCTGCTGGAATGAGTCCAGAGGAGGCTACGAAGATACTTTGAGGGCCAGAGAACTTTGCTCTGCAGCCAGGCTGGGAGAGCTGGGAATGTTCATCTGGAGAGGAGAAGGCTCCAGGGAGAGCTCAGAGCCCCTTGCAGGGCCTGAAGGGGCTCCAGGAGAGCTGGAGAAGGGCTGGGGACAAGGGGGAATGGCTTCAGACTGAAGAGGGGAAACTTGGTTTAGAGTTTAGGAAGAAATTCTTCCCTGTGAGGGTTCTGGGGCCCTGGCACAGATGCCCAGAGAAGCTGTGGCTGCCCCTGGATCCCTGGAAGTGTCCAAGGCCAGGCTGGATGGGGCTTGGAGTACCCTGGGATAGTGGAAGGTGTCCCTGCCCATGGCAAGGGATTGAACTGGGTGATTTTTAAGATCCTTTCCAACTCAAACTATGATTTGGTCCTTTCCAACCCAAATTTTATGATTCCCTGATTTTTAGGATCCTGTACTTCATACTTCTGATCCTCCTCTTCATGGCATGGTGCCTTTACATCCATAGGAACTTTCCAGAGTTTGTTGACAATTTGCTTGATGGAGTTTCAGGTTATACATTGCTCAGCATGAAGTTATATGACCTCTGCACTTTCATGTAGATGTTGGTATTTCTCTCTTTGTTTTTCACTTAAATCTCTTATGAGTTCCTTCAAAAAGTACAAATTGTGGCCATTAGGATGGAAATTGTAACAAAAATCACCCCTGAAAGCATGAAAAGGAAAACTAAAAAAGAAAAAAGCCTTATCAGTCCCACACGTTGTTTTGATCATTGGGCAGATGCAGTGCATTTAAATTAGTTTATTCAAATTGTATGAAATCTCTGCTTTCCTGACTCTTTTGATGTCAGCCATAATAGGCTTTAGAAAACATATCCTGTATTTGGTTTGGAGCAGTCTATTACTAAGTGTATAATGACTTTGGAGGAGCTGGATCCTGAAATGAATTACACTGGAGAATAACTTGCAGAGTTTCTGCTTTATATTTTTTGCTGTGTGCATATTATGCTGATTTAAGGGTAACTTAAGAGCACTTTTGGTTTTGGTAGACATAGCAACAGCTCTAGGCAAGAGAGCTTGTTTTTTCCCATCAAAAATACTTTTTCTCAAGCAAAATATAATTCATTTCCTGTTTTGCATTCCCAGGATAACAGCATTTCACATTCAAGTGAAAAATAACATTAAAAAATGGCTTTCTGATTTTATGGAATCTGAATAGTATAGATTCACCAAAATAGGTTTGAGCTTTATCAGGGCAAAATTGCACTCTTTGCTTTGAAGTGAGGGTGGCAGTGGCTGTATTTCAACCAGGTTGGTTGTAAATGTCTAAGTCAAGAACCTGTGGGTGCTTCTCCTGCAGTTCTGCCAGAGGCTTTCAAATATATACAGAGAATATAGGGAGAAATGCTTCTCTGGGAAATTCTCTGGGTGTCTGTAACTACAGGAGACATCTAAAGCACAGGAAAATTTGTCATTGCTGCCCTGCTTGGCAAATACAAATTCAGGATATTCCAATTTACCAGCACAAGCCTGGTCTCCCAACCCTTCTGAAAGTGCAGTAGGATAAATACAAAAATGGTGTTTGTTGCCCATAAGATTAGAAACAGAGCAAAGGATGTGGCAAAACCTCAGTAGATCCACTTCTCTTAACCCCAAATCATTGTACAATGATAGCAACGAGAAGATTCCTCATTCTTTGTATGTGGCATTTGAAGAGAAAACAAATTTAAGTGGAATCTTGGATTTTAGAGCTACTGGCGTTACAACAATGACAAAAAAAAAAATCCAAAATGAAATTAAAAAAACCCAGAACAGTGGATGGAGAGCATCAATGTTGGGCAAGTTTTTTGAAAGTTCTATACTCACATTGACAAAACTAAAAGGAATAAAAGCTAAAAGAAAGCAAAAGTAATTTGTTTTTTCTTCCATCAGGTCTTGCTGAGGACAAAAAATAAAATGGCTTCATTTTTGTATAGCAACAGCAGAGAACTGAATGTTCCTTCTCGGACAATTTTTTAAGTAGAAAGATTCATATCTTACTGAAAATTTCACCAATCTGCTTTTCTCTCTGATCCCCAGCCTGCAATCAAGCAAATTAGAGAGCTGTATGTTGTTACTATAGTAATAAATGTGGCAGTGCATAAAAAGAAATTGGGCAGTCTCAGATACATCTCTCCTAGGGAAAATGGAATACAATTTTTCATAATTTTGACCACCCAGTGTTTCTGTAGCTGAGGGTTCTAAGAAACTAATGTCCCCATGTCAGTGGAAATGTTTTCCTACTCATTTGTCATTTTCAAAATGAGCAGACATTTGAATCAAAGCTAAAAGTTGTTCCCAAATTGGTGGTGTAAGCAAGGAGACAGCACTGACAGTACAATCTTTGTTGACTTGTGCTAGACATATCTCAATATATTTGATATCTTCTATGCTAGCTTTGTTTTCAAGCTTTGAATTGAATAAATTAAAAAAGAAATATATATAAATTTACAGTTTGGTTTTTAATCTGCATTTCTTCATGTCTGCACAGATGGATTTTGTCTACATTTTTATATGTAATAGATCTGTGCTTCTGAATCCTCATGGATAGTTTGTGTGTTTAAATAGTTGAGTGCTTATACATAGCAGTCAGATTGTAAGGATAAATTAGTCTGGATTAAATTGAAATTAAAAACTACCATGATGTCAAATAGAACTAAAACATAATACAGCAATCCTTATTCTAAAAACTAAAATTAATAAGGATAATGTAAAAATAGAATTTAATACACAATTTGAATGGCAACTCATTAATTGTAAGTATAAGACAAGAGGACTAGAGGTGACAGTGAATTCCAGTCTTTATACTGAAACATGAAATAACATTTCCTTTTTAGACATATTTTTTTGGTAAATATTGGCCTATCATAAAGGACCATGAACCCCTTTGGATTAGAGTGTCTGGGTTTGGCAATAAAGACAGCGAAAGGCCTCAAGCAGGGATTATCTCAGTATCCTGCAGTACAGCATACTGAGCTTGTCTCACTCATTGTCTATCACCATTGTGAAAAATAGATGGTTGGTTTCCATTCACTTTTGGTTTTCCATGAGAAGAATGACCTGACCACACCAATGAAACCCCCAATGTGAGAATCCTCCCCCATTAACCAGCTCTGCCTCTTTCTGATCCCCCTCCCACGTTCCAGAGCCAGAGCAGAGCTCTGCCTCCCACAGCAGCCCCAGTGCAAATCACAGAATAAAGATTTCCATTTGTTTAAATGATTTTTTTGTTGGAACCCTGGCTGCTGAGAATTTCAGACTTTCTGTGCTGCCAGGCACTGACCCCCAAGAGAACACTGCATTGACCTGAGGCCGTGGAGAAGCTTCCAAAATGGAATGACAGAACTGGGATTGTGGGTGTGGAGTTTGAATAGAAGTGTGTGATATCACAGGGTGGGAAACTCAGAGTTTAAGGTTTTAAAATATAGTGATATATAAAAAACAAGATAGAAGTTTTAAAACTGTAGCTAATCCTTCTTTTTCACCTTCTTCTCCACCTTCTTCTCCATGGGTTTGGGTGGTTTTGTGTAATTGGATTAAAAAGTCCCCATTGCGGAGCATGGGTAGTTAGTTATTGGGTTAAAAGTAAAAATAATTTAGGTGTCATTTCTTAATTGGACAGTTTATCCTTAAAAGGCCTTGTAGAGAGAGATATGAGGCCATTTTGTAGCTTGTTAAAGTACTGCAGAACTCACACTCTGTGAGACTGTAACATAGATAAGAACTAATAAACATCTGATCTGAACAAAAAATACTGTCTCACGATTTAATCCCAACCTTAGCAGAAAATAAACAAAAATTTGCCAATGCTCATTTCCTAGATTTGTTCCACCCTGCTGAAGGTCTATATTTACATTACAACAAATTCCCAACATTGTGCCTGCAACACCTCCACCTGTTCTCATCCAAAGGCATGAGCAGCATCCTCTGGAGTCATCCCTACATTCTTCCACCCTGCCTCCCTGTGTGCAGGTCAGATGTATCTCCCCTGACACAAATCCTGCCTTTAAACCCAAATCTCAGTGTCGAAGTAAGGAGCACAGAATTAATAGAATTCACAGAATTCCCAGAATGACCAGGTTGGAAGAGACCTTCAAGACCATTGAGTCCAACCCAGCCCCAACACCTCAACTCAACCCTGGCACCCAGTGCCACATCCAGGCTTTGTTAAACACACCCAGGGATGGTGACTCCACCACCTCCCCGGGCAGCCACTCCAGAACTTTATCGCTCTTTCTGTGAAAAAATTTTTCCTGATATCCAACCTGTATTTCCCTTGGTGCAGCTGGAGGCTGTGTGCTCTGGTTGTGTCAGTGCTGCTGGAGAAAGAGCCCAGCCCCAGCTGAGCACAGGCACCTTTCAGGAGCTGTGCAGAGTGATGAGGGCACCCCTGAGTCTCCTTTTCTCCAGGCTCAGCACTCCCAGCACCAAAATGTTGCCTTGCCGTCTGCAAGACACAAAGCAAAGGCACACAAGGCTGATCTACAATACTTCATCTGTGGTGTGCATACACAGAAAGCAGGATTTGAACAGCACAGCTGTAAAAAAAAAAAAAAAAAAAAAAAAGCTCTAAAATATTTATTAGGGAAGGTATTTTCACTGGTCTGAGTCCCCTCTAGGAGAAGATATCTTTATAGAGAAATGACATCATCTCACACCCTGTTTCTGGTAAAAGGGGCTTTCTGCTTGCCAAATTGCCCACATGAAGCAGCATATTGCTGACAGAGAAGCTGTCACTTGCATAAAGCTGTCATCAGAAAACGTGCCTGAGTGTTTGAGGAGCGAGGGAAAACACGGCACACAACTTCTGAGTGACTGCATCTGAGCGCTGGCTCTCCAAAATGCTGTTCACTTCGTGGTGCTCAGCTCTGAAGGTGTGCAAAATGAGGGGCTTTTTCCTCAGCCTTTGGTGAAAAATGTTTCTCACACCTTAGATTCTAGTAAAAAAAAAAGAAAGAGGGGGGTGAGTTATGTTTTTTCTTATTTTTTGACATTTTTCTGTTGTTGGCTGGTGTTTTTAAATATGTTCTTAGCCTAGAAGTTAAGGGACCTTGTTTAATTCTCTAATTTTCCACAGACTCCTTGTATAACCTTGGTCAGGGCTTGGCTCTTTTTCCTTCTAGTTCCTCCCATCTTTACAGTAGGAAAAGTGATATTAAAGTTACAATTAAAATAATGAAATAATTAAAACTAAATAATTAAAATTATTAGCAGCTATAGGGGGCTTAGAAATTGAAGTAGAAGTGTCCAGGACAATTACTTAGACAGATATCTTTATTGATTTAAGGTACATGGTTATTTGGTTTTGGTTTTTGTTGATTGGGGTTCTTTTTCCTTAAAAGGAGTGTCTTGGTTATCCTCATTTTTGTTTTCCAGTGATTTGAGGGAGAGTTTCGGTTGTCAGCCCTTCATAAGTTTTCTTTCTTAGCCTGAAGAAATTTCTGAGCTTTGCTGAGGACATACCTTGCCAAAAAAATTGTTTTCCTTACCACCTCTACTTTATCTGTCAGCCTGCCTGCCTGTCAAGGCATCTGGGTGCTAAAGGGATGAGTAACGCGAAAGTTTCAGTCCAAGCAAAGTCTCAGAGGAAAAACAGAAAAAAACTCCAGTATCTCCTAGACTGGACTGTGAAATCAGTGGCCAAAGCTCTCCTCAGCTGTATGAGCACTCTGTGAAATCAGTGACTGAGCCACTGAAACTTCTCCATTATAGCAGTAATTGAACATAACTAAGCCTTGGGCAGTAATGTAGTTCCACATTTAAAACTCATTTTCACTTAGTGACAAAGCTCCCATCTTTGTACATTAGCAGTAAAAAATTGTATCAGCAAACATCACTTTATGGACAACAATATCTTTGTCACATCTTTTTGCAGAAAATGGTGAGATTTGTATATTGATGATCCTAGAGGTCTTTTCAATATAAATTATTTGATGACTGTGATTCTGTGGTTAAGGAATATAAACACTAATGTTTCCCATTTTAAACATTACCTTTAGCATTTGTGTGGAATCAAAAATGTTAAACACAACCTGGGTATTTATGTGCTTGATGGCAAATCTGTTGGGTCTGCTGAAATACTTAGTCAAGTCAGATAATAAAAACTGGAAGATAAAATCTGACCTCTAAGGCTAGTTTTCCATGGCTGAGATCAACCACAGAACTGGTATGGAAAATAGGATTCAACCCACCTGATTTTAGCTATTGGAAATTAAGCTAGTCATTTAAATTCCCTTTGAAATCTGAGGGAGGGACAGATTTATTCAGAGTCAGGCCATAGCAAAATAAATAAAGGGAAATCTGTGCCTTTCCACTGGTTGTGAAGGAGTTTGATCATGAGGTTAGACTAAATGACTAAACCTGAGATGAGTGAAGTTATAGATTGAAAGAATCACAGAATGGTTTGGGATGGAAGGGACCTTAAAATCACCCAGTTCTATCCTCTGCCATGAGCAGGGACACCTTCCACTATCCCAGAGTGTTCCAAGCCCCATTCAACCTGGCCTTGGACACTTCCAGGGATTCAGAGCAGAGCTTCTCTGGGCACCTGTGCCAGAGCCTCACCATCCTCACAGGGAAGAATTTCTTCAGTTCTGATCTTCTAACAGAGGACTTCCCTAAATATTCAGTCCACCCATCCCAAGTTCCCAAACACTTCTCAAGTAAAACTAACGTGATTCAGAAAAAGAGCTTAAGTGTTTAAATCCCATTTAAGTGATTTTGACAGCCTAGAGAAGCCTTTTCCATCTTGGTCTCTACCTGTAACTCTGAAACTGTTTTGAACATCTGAACTCCTAAATAATGGAACTGCCAAACCTCAACCTGTATTTTCCATGTCCATAATTGACTGCATTTCTGCCATGACATCTACAGAAGCCTCTACATATTAACAGATAAGAAAATGTGTAATACCATGGAGCAAGGATGGTGTGGAGCTCACAGAGGATCAGGACTACAGGCATAAAAATGGGATTATGGTGGGGAAAGGTGTAAGTAGGTGGAAACACACATTCACATTGTTGGAGAGGGATTATTAGGAAAAAGAATTGTTAATTGCACCATCAGTTCCTTAGAGCTGTACCAATGGCAAAGGCAAAATGTGTGGATCCAAAGAATCCTGACTAGAGTGAGGAAAAACTCACGGGTGAGTTTTCCTGTTAGGAAAAATTACAAAGTCAGATTCTCACTGAGTCATTTTGGGAGCAGCTGTTGTTCGGTGCCTTGGTGTGAAAAGACAGGTGTCTGCTAACAAAGGCAGGAGCCTCCCTTGAAATGGAAAATGTAAACTCCCTCCCTCTGAATTATTAGGATTTTGAGATGAAGGGGCTCTCANCTGGCCATGGACAGCAGAGATCTCCTGGAGGGAGGATTGGCTGTGGGAGAGATAAAGAAAACTGCCCCACCTGGTTTTAACAGGTGGCCCATTAACAGAAGATATCCTCCCAGAATTATGAGGGATGAATCATGGAAAAGATAAAGAACACTGCCCCACCTGTAAATGGTATACATACTTTTGGTTACATCTTGCATTGCAGCCTAAGACATTGGGAGACCTACAGGCAGTGGATGAACTAAGGAAAGGGTTGATTGAAATTGGTTATTCCGAAAGGAGAATTAGCAAATGGAGTCATTTTCCAAAGGGACCAGCCTTGGAGCCATCAGTAATTAATTGCTTCACTAAATATTTTGCCACACGAAGTACAGTTCCTGAAGATGCATTTTCAGTGGCATAGTGTGGGACTGGAGAGTCACTACAGACACCCTACAGACACCCTCAAGAAAGGTTAATAGATAATGGAACGACAAGGAGTGGTATATCAGAGATGAAGATCATGGGCTGGGGAGCAGCACAAAAAATCTTGTTTTAAGTGGAAATAACTAGCAAGGGAAATTACAGAGAATTACAGAGCAGTACCTGTGTTATCAAAGATGCCAAGAAAAGTATCCAAGCACTGAAATCCAAGATGGATGTGGTAAATTGTTGTATCTGTCTTTGCTCCCCTTTGGGCCAGGGTTATTTGGGACTCCTGGCACAGTTCAGTCTTTAGACTTGTCTAGGGTCTCTACCCAAAAAACAGTTTGAATGCAATCCCTCTGCCTGAAAGCCTAGGAAATTAAATAGTACAGGTGAGAGAGTGTCACTTACCTGGGGGTCAGGTTATGGTGAAATGCATTAGCGCAGACACAGCTGGAAAATCCTGCCTCAGTTAATATGAATACAGAGTATTCTAAAAAGTTCCTTCAGTAAATATACACCACATAATAAATTTGGCATCAATCCCCCACCCCAGGAGAAACGTGTTTTTCCTGTCTTGTCACAGACAGCACTTAGTGGCCAAGTTGAGCATGTTTTGAAGGAGGTGCAATACTGTGACAGACAATTTTATGTCTCCATGTGCTCAACTTGTTGATACAGAAGACCCTGATTTTTAATAAAGCAGTACCTAGGCAGAGCTCCAGCACCCTCATCCCTTAGGCTCCAAGGTCTGTGTGCTGACACAGCCTTTTCACTATCAAGCAGTGCCTGAAAATAGTAGAAAGCAGATGGTGCTTCCTCACTCTCCATTAGAAACAAACAGCAAGAGGAGCATTCTGGCAGTTTTCACTTTTCACTTTAGCACTGGCACCACTGTGAAAATCTGATTGAGCCTCCTTAGTAGTTAATATGAACAAACCTGAAATTAAACCAGATTTCAGGCACCTCAGTTGGGTAAGGCAGCTACTTAAATACTCACACAAACCCCCTGGTTTGCTTTCTTTTCAATTTTCATTTCGAGAGATACTGCAACTAAGCTGATTTTATTAGCAGGGTGTGTAGGGCTACATCCAAAGATTAATTAATTAATTGGAGAAGGACTCCTTCACTCTGCACATGTCCTCTGCAGCACTGTTCATGTCCCATTCAGCTTCCCCTGCACCCAGCTCCCTCCTGGGTGACAGGAACAAAGGCAGAGCTGATGGCAATGCAGCAGTGCCCTGAGCAATCCCTTGTCCCACCCTCTGGCCATGCTTTGATTCGTGCTCCAAGCCTCTCCAAGTCAATTCCCTGCTGACAAGCCAGGAACAGGTGAAATCTTTACCATCAAGAGCTGCAAAGTTGAAAAGAAACCCTGATACAAACCTTCAGATATACAGCTGTCCCGTAGAGAAGAAGTAAAAAAAAAAAATCCTTTAGTAACTTTAATAGACACTGAAACAACTTTTACTTTCTAATAAAACTATTTTTTGTGCATTAGAAATATTGTCCATCATTTGTCCAAAAGTCCTCAATTATCCATCCCCATTGCCCTTCTTTCTTTATTTTTCCATTTAATGTCCCTCAGACATTGTCATTTCTATGAGGGGATTATTTCTGGCTTTTATGAAACAGCTCCATAAGGCATGAGCAGAATTATGGATCAGTTCTCAAAAATGTTTCATTATCCCTGATGTGCTGTAATTAGCTGACAAGAAATGCAGCCTTTCATGTGTGTCAGCTGGTTGGTGAAGGAAAAACCAATAGCCTATTTATAAAGACTTTAATTTTTTTTTCCTGAAGCAAAACCAGTACATAACTTGAAACCCTTTAATTTCAGTAGGATCCAGACCTAAATTCCTCAAAACAATGGGTATATTTCCACTTAACAGACTATGACCTTGTGCATTTCCAGTAACTCCTCTGCCCTGTGTTCAAATTCTATACCCTGAATTTTCAGAAAGATTTTTTTTAAATTTTTCTAAACAAAAGGTAAATCAAGCCTTGCCTAACTCAGACCTATGCACACAAGTCTTGCAAACTGCACTACCAGCTCAGGACTTAGCCCTTGTCTGGGGAAACAAATGTTTAAAAATCTGTTAGTGTGAAGGACAAGAGCTGGAAATATAGGTTACTTTTAAAAATTCAAAAAAGAGTGACTCTCTTTTGTCATTTTTATTCTTATTACCTTTGGAAAAAAAGAAGTTGTGAGCAGTGGTACAAGACATCTGCTTGGAAAAAAGACAAAGGGATTCAGAGAGTTTCAGAGCAAAACAAGCTGACAAAAATCCATATTTTTTCTTGATTAAATCTTTCTGGCTTGGGAGAATCATTCCCTGAAAAAAAAAAAAAAAGATTCATAATTCTTAACAAGTGGTGACTTTCATCAGTAGAGACATTTGCCTGGGAAGATAAATGTGAGTTTATTGGTCCCAGGCATGAAGAAATGGCTGCATGTGAAGAAAGGGTCAGCAGTGGGGACCTTGCTCCAAGAGAGGCTGTGATTGCAACAGTCTTAGCACAGCCTTGAGATTCCTTCATCTTCTTTTACCATGGAAAGAGAATTCCAGAGTAAAGTTCAAGAGGTAAAGTGCTGAAGATGAGGCTGTGAACTGAGGAAGCTTTATCTTCCCTTTAGGCGTCACTACCTTTCCCATGATTACTAGCTTCCCAAAATTTTAAGCAATTCTCACCACAATGCCTGGGAATTTCGCAGCACCACTGTTGGAACTCTGGCTGCTGAGAATTTCAGACTTTCTGTGCTGACAGGCACTGACCTCCAAGAGAACACTGCATTGACCTGAGGCCGTGGAGAAGGCTTCCAAAATGGAATGACAGAACTGGGATTGTGGGTGTGGAGTTTGAATGGAAGTGTGTGATATCACAGGGTGGAAAACTCAGAGTTTAAGAGTTTAGATTCTAGTAATAGATATAAAGCAAGATGGAGTTTTAGGGTGGAGGCTGCTCCTTCTTCTTCTTCTTCTTCTTCTTCACCTTCTTCTTCTTCTTCACCTTCTTCTTCACCTTCTTCTTCTTCTTCTTCACCTTCTTCTTCACCTTCTTCTTCTTCTTCTTCACCTTCTTCTTCTCCTTCTTCTTCTTCTTCTTCACCTTCTTCTTCACCTTCTTCTCCATGGGTTTTGGTAGTTTTGTGTAATTGGATAAAAAAGTCCACATTATGGGCCATGGTTGTTTGGTTATTGGGTCAAAGTAAAAATAATTTAGGTGTCATTTCTTAATTGGACAGTTGATCCTTAAAAGGCCTTGCAGAGAGAGAGATGGGGCTCAATTTTTTTAGTTCGTTAGAGTGCAGTGCTGTATAACTCAGGGTTTGTGAGACTGTGACACACATAAGAACTGATAAACATCTGAGTCCCAACAAGAAACACCATCTCAAAAAGAAGACAAGACTCAACACACCACAACATGTCTCAAGTTGGTGTAGCAGCTTGAGGTGATTTGCCCACATGCTGAGCCCACCTGGCCTGACCAGCTTCTCTTCCAGTCCCCACTTGCTGTTATGCCTGGGTTGCAAATTTTGGAGGGGCTTGGAAGCCAGGCTGCCTTAGTACATTTTTGCTGCCTCCAGTTTTCATGGAAGGTCAGTTTTTCCATCTCCTTGACATATTCAGTTCTAAATTCTGATCATTAAGGGAACATTTAGCAGATAATCCCATTATTTCCCTATAACACAGTCTCAGAATAATAGCTGATGCTGGAAATGAAATCTGGAGGTCCTCTGGTCCAACCCCCCGCTCAAACAGGACCACCCAGGATGTTGCCCAGGGCTGTGTCCAGACAGGTTTTAAATATTCCCGAAGAGGGAGACTCCACAAACTCCTTGGGCAATCCATTCCATGGTTCCATGAACCTCAGAATGAAAAATGTTCCCTGAGGTTCAGAGGAAACCTCCTGTACCTCAGTTTGGTCCCATTGCCTCTAGTCTTGATTCACTGAACAGATTTGTTCTCACTTTAGATAGTTTTACACATCAATAAATCCCCCGTGAGCCTTCTCTTCTCGAGGCCAAACACTCCCATCTCTCATTCTCTCTTCAAAGGAGAGGTGTTCCAGTCCCTTAATCACTTTTGTGACCCTTAACTGGTCTCTCTCTAGGATGTCCATGTATCTTTTCCTCTGGGGAGCCCAGAACTCAACACTGCAGAGATGTCCTCGCTAGAGGGGAAACATCACATCCCTGGACCTGCTGCCATCCCTTCCCCTAATTCAGACCAGGGGATAGAGCTCCTAGGATGCACTGCTGGCTCTTGTTGGACTTGGTGCTCACCTCCTGAATATGGCATTGCAGCAACTGGTGTGTTCAATTCCTCATATATATCTCCTCTCAATAACTGAGAGGAGATTCCCTGTGGAGTTAGGAGGAGAATTTCCTTAGCAGAAGGGTGAATGAATATTAAAACAAAAAACCTTTAGCTGACAATCCCATTGCAAACCCTTAGAATGGATGGCTGGTTTAACTTCACGTGCCAGTGATGCCTCAAGTTTTAGCTTTTATATTTTT
>VYZP01066257.1:18959-32938 GCA_013400635.1 Hypocryptadius cinnamomeus | reverse complement strand
GAAAACTCTGGGCACTACTAACCTTAGTGAAGCTTTTGTATGAACTGACAGCTTAGGTGCAGGAGAACAGGGAAGAAGGGAGAAAAAGCAGGGAAAGGTGTCATCCCCAACACCCCTTTCTCCAAGATTATAGATGAAGCTCTCCTTTAATATATCTAGCTTCTCCTTTTGTATTCCAGTGAGTGGAAGCATGAGCTGGTAACACAGAAAAAAAAATCCTTAGAATCATAGAATGGTTTGGGTTGGAACAGACCTCTAAGATTGTACAGTTCAAATCCCCTGTAGTGTCTGAAGAACACAAAGGTCTTTTGCATGACTGTAGTATTTCACTGAAACAGTCTCAATCGTGCTTCTCTACTTGCACAGAGCAACTGGTAAAAAACAACTAATGTTTGCTTTGTTTAAAATGAGACCTCACTGTCATAATAATTCCTAGAATGGACCAGGGAAAAAATATCCAAACACTTTCCATAGTAAAAGCTGAAGCTGATTCCTCAATCATTCTTGTACATAAACCCAGTCACTTCAGTTATTTATAAATCACTTTAGATGAGCAGTTTCTCCTCTTTGTTTACTCTTCCATCTGTCATGTGTTTCTTTTTCAAATGACAACTACAACTTTGGGAACATATAAAATAGCTACATCACGACACCAGAAGGGAATTAAGGAGAGAAAATCAACCTTATTTTAAAAGGCTGCTAATAAATAACAAGATCCAATATTACAAATAATTCACTTCTTTTGCTATGCACCTAATAACAGTGACACTAGTTTAGCTACCCTGCTGTAAGAAGAAAGAGGATTTATACTTACATATGGCTCCAGCTTGATCAGGAAAGGCTGTGAAACAGCCTAAACTACAGCTTTGGTTTCTGTGTACCAAAACAGCACTGTGTGCCACTGCAATCCCACTTGGGCTGAGCTTGCATGAGACACAACGTATTTGAAAGAACATATAGGGACAGGGAATTTAAGCAGTCAGGTAAAAAGCAAAAGTTATCCTCCCAAATAATTGTTTCTTTCTGCTATACTAAGTTTTCCTAATCCTGGCCCTCATTTCTATGATTTGTATTGGAAGTATATAACATCTGACAAGATCAATGTCAACATTATTATGGGAGTAAGCCAGAATAATGCAGTAATTGTATCATTCTAGAGTCTCTATTTCAATAGCAAGGAAAAATATCAAGTTCTTCAATAAAAGAAAAGCAGAACAGGATCATCTAGAAATAAAAAGGGAAAGAAGAACACATCTACCTGAAGGACAGATTTTAAATTGAAAACATTTGACAAATGTAAGCACATATGTTCAGAATCTGTGGCCAGAAAACTGAACATGAGCTAACTGAAACTAGCTAACAGTGAAGTATAACAAAAAGCCAAACTAGTCCTGCTCAGCCAGTATTGGGTAATAAAGACACTTGCCAAGACGTTCCCTCTTTGTCCACTGCGTTATTTTGAAATCTGACGGAACAAGAAACTGTAAGAACTTGCTGAAGCTGAACTTGGAGTGAGAAACACCTGAAACAAGTCATACTTCCTGTGACTCTAGACTAGTTATGGAAGCTGGATAAGGCTTAAGCTTATTTGTTCTACTTAAATAATAGTGAAAGTCGCAGTTTCATGGTCACCAATCTTGAGAGTTTTAAGAGTGGAATTCACAACCTAGTTTCCTTATTTTAATGTACATTTATGTGAACAGATCGTGAACTGCAGAGCTAAAATTAACCCCTTATTCCATCATTTAAAGAACTGCTTTTCAGAAAAATACACAATGTTGGAAATGAAGTCGACTACATGCAATTTTTCCAGTCTTCAATAAATCTGGAACTGTGGTGTAGGTTTTTCAGTCACATGACTATACCCAATTTGAAGCCATCCCCAGGTGCAAAAAAGGTTTAATTCAAGGTTTATTGCACTATGGAACACAAGCCAAATCAACCAGAGGCTTCATCTGGAATGAGACATACTGGATCCACTCCTGCTTGGAGTACAGTCTAAAACTTTTATGGAATGGCACTGAGGTACACAGAGAAGAGAGTAGTGTCCTGGGGATGCAACTTTCAAGTTTTTACCACCATTTGTGAGAATAGTTTGTGCTGTATTCACAGGTTAATGCAAAACTATAATCATCTCCAATTAACAACAAAAATTTCTTACTCTCATTTGCAGTATATTTAATTTGCTTTCTATACTGATTTGTAAATTTGCACCTAATATAATCCTTGTGATGCAAACAATATTTCTGATGCTTTAGGATTTCATCTTTGTCCTGGAATGTCTAATTTATTCTCTAAAAACACTCTCAGCATCAGCCAAAACAAGGTAGCCTCAAGAGGTAAAAGTAGTCCACTCAGTCTAAAGGAAATAAACCACAATTTAGAAAATGATATTAATAGAACCTTGCTGCTTGAAAATTCTCTTCCATGAACACTTGAAGAGTCTGAATGCAATTTCATTATAGCACTTTCTATGTTTAAGTGCTACATGAAATATTAACTTGCTGAATGATCTAACACAGAGAATTCTTACTTGGGTAAAGGAGGACCAAATAAAAAGAAAAACTGTAAAACAGTACAAATACAAAATACAGAGTAGAAAACGAAAGTAAATATTAATATACAAAATGTAAAATGACACTGAGAATATTCCATGCCAACTTACACTGTAAGCATTCACGGGTAAGAACTGGTTTTGCATCAATTTAAGTCAACTTGCAGTATTTCTACACTGTCTGGTTTCTAAGCTTTCTTTTAAAAGAAGTGTACTTTTAAAAAGGATTTGACTTTTTCAGTGACAACCCAGAAGAGCAGACTACTTCTTCCAGAAAAAGAAGCATATTTTGCTAATATTAATCCTGCAACTTTAGTTCTAAGAGAACTTAAAAATCCCAAACCAAACACCCTGTTTTATACACCAAAAAAAAAAGAAGTCCAAAACTCAAACATCAAACAACTGTCAATACTACTCAGTAATATGAATCAGGAATCTTTCATATGGTGCTCTCTTTAACAGAGAACATATCTTATGAGACACTCTCTCTCATCCTTCAAAGATCTTTATCCCATGCACTGCCTAACAGCAATTTTTACATTTGGTCTTAAAACAGTCTTAAATGGAAAAAAAAAAATGAACTCAATAGTTTCAGATGTGTTCCTTTCCAAGAAGGCAATGCGTAGACGCTTACAAAGCTCAAATATAAGTATTCCTTTAAGGACCATCTTCCCTGTTTTCCCTAGCACAATCAGAAATATACTTTGTGAAGATTCATTTTGACTACAAGAATTCTGTTTTTTCTATTCTTCTGATACATAACCAGTCACACAATGGTCTTTAATAGCCTACCAAGGCATACCAGCACAACAACAGCTGCTTTCTGTTGTCCAGGAAGTTTCATTACAGAGCTTATTATAACGAAAGTTAAATTGAGGATCTGCATTTGGATGAGCTGATTCTGAAGCACTTCCACAAGCAGTACAACAGTTAACAGGTGAAATTCCTGGCAGACACCTCCTAACTGTCTGCTTGTAGGAGAGAAATGGAGTACAACATGACACTTAGCAGACTCAGAAAACCCCTTAAGTCCTTCATGAAGTGTTCAGTATGAACAAACCTGGACTTGGGGCAAAAGCCTAATAAACACTTTGTGTTGCAATCAGTCCACCTCAACCAACAGAGCCAGCAAGTCATCATTCACATAGAAGTTGTGCTGCAGCACACTGAACAGTCAAATGCAAAAGGATTATGCCAGTATTTATCAGCATAACACACACAGGCTGCAGGGCATTTACAAGTAAAGCAATACAATGTAAAAACAAAAATCAGTTTTGTAGCACATCTCTAGTGATACCAGTGCATGAGGCATTCAGAAATAAACATACAGGCCTGCAGCCAGATTCTGGAACAAACTTTCATTTTTTAAAATGATCTGTACAAGGCCAGTGCAACAATCCTAACTATGCAGTTGCTTAATCAGCAGTGGAGAACTGGTGCTATGCAGACTCCTTTCACCTCCCTAACACAGATGACAAAAGATAAAACATGAAGTATATGGATCTAAGATGCAAGGCAAGGTGAGCACAGCAGAACTAAATACATTTGTGTCTTCCCTAGGTTATCAAAGCACATTTTTCTGCTATGTAGTTTTAATCAGATAGCCTCTTTCCCTATTTTTGCTGAACTCATATTTCAAACTGAAGCAAACTGTTGAAACTAAGACCTTAATTTACGTGTCATTTCTTTTCCTTACCATTTACCTTGTATCTCCTATCTGGAACAACATATGAATTCAATTCTAATTCTAACCCCTTGTGCCAACTCTTTTTTTTTTTTTAGCTGATCATATTTCACCAACACAACCACATTTGAATATAAGATCCACAAGAAAAGCACACATACATCCTTATAAAAAACTGAATAGATTTCTAATCGTATTCAGCTTCATAAGAAGTATCAGGGCAAGAGTTTCATGATAAACATCTAAACTTCCATCAATAAAATGAAGTAGCTACTTTCATTTTTCTTTCCGAAGAAGTTCAGTCAATTTCTATAAACTCACATATGGAAGTGACTTTACTCTATGGTTCTGAAGCATCTTTAAATATAAAACAGGAGAACACAGTGCAGTGATACATCAAAACCTGCTTCTCTCACACCACAAAGCACAGTCTTACCGTTTTAATTTCCGCAGTCTCTGTGTTTATGCTTCCTGAACTGCATTTTGACATCATGATATCAGCTTGTAGAGTAATCACATAATTTGTAAGCCTTGACTCTTAAAAAATAAAACAAGAACAAAAACCTATGAACTATAAAAATTATTTGAAAAGGGAACTGCAATAGCAAGATTAATTGTGCTAATTCAGTTGATTAAAAACATTTACATGTGTTGAGCCTACAACACAACTTGCTGACGGAAACAAACCATTTAGGTTCACTCTGAATATGAATTATTTTAGTTTACTATCAGAACCGAAAATTTAAAAGATCATTTAATTTAAATGTGCACCTATTTCCCCAGCCCTATTTCCAGGTTACTTTCATTAATTAGTAGTCCATGTAGGAAATACATGAGTAAAGCACTTGATATAATTTTGCTACAGTTTGTATAATTGTATTGCTTTTTCCATTTACATGGATTTTCACTTTGAGTTAAGACATTTAAAAAAAAAAAAATCAGTTTTCAAGTTTCTTTAAACTATTTCAATTTAAAACTGCAAGAAATACAGTCAACCCATGAAAAATCAACACCCATTTCTCTCGACATACACCAGTCTTTTTAGTAAAAGAAAAATTACTGTGCACTTAAGATGGTGATTTAACCATAAAAGTAAAATTCAGAAAGCTACAGATTCATGACAGCGAATTTCTAGATATATTAGCCAAATATTTATACTGAACATATTATAAATATACACACATACGCAAAACTACAACTTAAAGTATAAGTACCATATTTCAGCAGATCTAGAGTGTTCTTAAAGCTATAAAATAAAGAATTTACATAATACATACACCTAAAAGAGTGAGTTTTGCCAGACCTAAAAAGAGACTGTGAAGCCCAATTTTTTAAAATCAATACTGAAAACTTAAACACAAAATGGATCTTGATGAAAATTTCTCCTCCAATCAATTCCATAAAGTTAACAAAGAGAACACTCCAAAGATTAGTTCAGTATGTTCATTTTTACCTCAAACGCTGATGCTGAGCTTTTCCAGAGTCTCCAATCCTGTAATTTTGTTTCACCCTAGGTAACCTAAAAGGTAACATAAAGAGAGAGCATTTTACCATGAACTGCCATTAAAATCAACTGTGCCATGTGGAAGTCTGTTTTCTTGCATTTTAATATTTAGTTCTGTAGCAAGAGCACATGGTCCCCCAAAATCTATCATCTGCCCCTTTTTGGCCAGGGATACAGTCAGTGTCTGAAAGATCAGCCTTAAGTGCTCAGGAAATATTTGCATGTTTTGTTTTATCTGCTAAAGTAATTGCTAGCTAAGGCCAACTAGATTCACAGCTTTCCTCCCCTGTGCCCCATGCATGTTTCACCTAACACAGTAGGGAAATCCAGAAGAAAATTATTATTCAACACATTTAAGAGAGATCTGAAAGAATGTATGTTTTTCCAGAAAACAAAGTAAACAGTTATTATTTTATTTTACAAGAATACAAAAGGAATGCAGCACAGAAAATCTAACGGATACTGCATTCATGTACAAAATAGACTGACAAAAATGAATTCCTGAGCTACACTTAAAATTTGTGTTTGTAGCATACATAAATATATCCTTTATTTTCAGCACAAAATACAGCAAATTGCTTCTAAGATGTAGTAAGTAGAACTCAGATTTATTACAGCATGTTCCTGTTATGCCTAGGTTATTCATTTATTCACTGCCTCTTAACATGAACCAGTATATTCAATTGAACCAGAAAATAACCTAACAACAGAAAACTGCCACATTCACGGTAAAAATATAGAAATATACTCCACTCTCTATATATTTACAAGAAAAGCTGAAGGGAACAATGCAGCATTTGGATACCCCAACAAAAAGCAAACACAAACACAAAGAAAGGTTCAACCCTTGTCAGTAAAGCTACTGCCGCATGTGCGGCTTAACAGAGCAAATTTACTTTACTGCCAAATCGCAGATGGCAAACACAAAGCACAGAGACCAGCAGGTAAGATCTGAGAACCAAAAAGGTATATAAATCTAATTTTCCACCAGCACAACCGCTTCCTTCGGCACACGGAAGCCAAGATTCAAGACCTGGGCTTGAATCAATCGATCGGCGGGCAGGAATTACAGTAGGCCGTTTGAACGCCAACCTAAAACCAGACAGGCCACATTCCTGAGATGCAGTCAAGGTCTAGCACAAAACAGCAGCGTCTATCACATTAGCATCTAAATGGCGCTGCTGCACCCACCCAGACAAAGCCTGGTGCGATCCTCCCCCGGCGGGCCACGGGCACGACAGCGGCACCGCCGGGGCTGCCCGGCGCTGAGCATCCCCATGCTGCAGCCACAGCCGCCAAAATACTTCATACCACATTGAAAAAAGAGTTTTATTTTGCTCTATAGTTTCTGAGGATCTTGTTAAAAACAAGCAAAAACACAAAAAGGATAAATTAGCGACATTTTAGAAACCTAATTTTTAGGAATGTCAAGGTCTTCTATGAAACAGCAAGGCTCCCCATTTTTTTAAATGTCACTTTTTCTTTTAAGAGCTCAACATTCACGTATTTTGTCAACAGGTACAAGGAAAGAGTTCTAAGCTAAGCAGACACTCCTCCAAAACACACCACAAACACAATAAATACTCAAAGCATTAACATAAAAAAAAAAAATCAATTCCTATAAAGACATCAAGGGAAGCATCCAAGAAGTGACACAGCCGGCACTTTGCAAATCTCCAGTGCTCTAGAAATCTGCAAGCAACCACAAGCTACTTCTGCAAATCTCAGCCAAGACCTTCAAGTATCTTGGCTATTTGCTACTGAAACACTACAGAAGAATGCTGAGTATTCACTGCAGAGAACACAGAATATACCAACAGGTTTCATTTTTATTTTGTGGGTTTGTAATTCAGTCCTTGAAAATAATCACACTCATATGATACCTAACTTGCTATTAAAAAACGATGGTCAGAAAAAGGAGAAATTAAATTCACAGCACAACACTTGCTGTCACACTCTAAGCAACAGGCTGAATCTGAGAGACTATCAATGAATGTTCTTGCTCTTCAACATCTTCGACAATTTGAAATTAAACTAGTCCCTAGAGCAATTAAATCATTATTCAAACTGTTAACAACTTGAAAATGAAGTTATTTTGTAGTAAGTTCTATGCAACTAGACTCCTAAAAGCACATGATTTATTTAGTGAATAATCTCTAGGCAAATACAACTGAATTCCAGCATGAACAAAGTCCTGCATGATCTTTAGAGGGTAAGGTAAAAACTGCATTTATGATTGGGAAGAAAAAGTACATCTGGGCTAGTATCCTGCCTCTGTAATCACAGCTGGTCGCAGATGCTGAGGGCAGGGGGAAGGGGTGACTACAGAACAGGATTTATCCTTTTCTTCTTTTTGTTATTCCAGCAACTTAGTATTTCAACTATATTTCTTTGGCTTATTATAGTACAAACAATAAAGTTACATCAGATACCATAGTACAAACTCCCTACTGCCTCAGATTAATTTGAAAGCAAAATACTCTTTGACATCCAAGGACCTAAGTCTTCATGGAAGTCAGGAAAAAAAAAGTTACACTCGGACATACACCTCTCTAAATAAAAAAAATCTGAGCTATACAATCACTCTGAAACAGATTTTTTACTTTTAACAGCAATTAGAATTAAATTATGCCACATATTTGAGGGTTTTTTACTGCACAGGAAAATTGCAGCCTGATGTGTAGATTCTAATTTATGGGTAACTATAATATCAGTATCACAAGTAGGGATAACTGACCATATCCATTAATTTATTTATCATTTGGTCATTTACTTGGGTACCAAATTATTTACTTGTGATGATTTAGTTAATTTAAAGGCTATGTTCAAGTTTTTCAGGCATTTATGGCTTTCTACAGGAAGGCAATTAAGCAGACATTAGAGCAGGGATTTTTCTCTTCCCCAATTTGGGGGCAAGCTGTGAGGCAAGTACAGTTCCAAAGCATTAATTATTCTTGCTTTGGATAAGTAAAAGTAGCAGCTGCCCCCTGAATATAACCCCATGTGGAGACTTCAATCCCATTATTTGCATAAACATAAACCCTTTCTCTGCATGGGGCTGAAAGTCAAGCTCCTCAAAACATGGGTATTCAACAGTTCAGTTATCACTGTGCCACAACATCCAAAATTACTAAGTTCCCCACATTACAAAAGGCTTTCTCTGAAGTCAGTAATTGTATGATGCAAGGCCAGCAGACATTTGGATTGTAAATCAAGCTCTAAAACTTCTACCAATTCTAAAATGAGAGTTCACATTTACTGCAGTCAGCCATATCAATAAATGTACCACCCAAGAACCAGTGTTCAAATTCTAGACCTAATTTAAAAAAAAAAAAAACACCAACAAAACAAAAAAAAAAAGTATTCATCATCAACGGTGAATCAAATCAACTCTTCCTAGTGCAACATTAAAATGTGTATTATATGTTGGTTAGCACATTATTTACTCCACATTTTAGGCTTTTTTGCTTTTAATTTCAACCTAAAAAAGAAAGACTTCTCACCAGTTACACTACTTGGCTTCACATGGCCCTTCCCTGAAAGGAACTTTTGGGCACACTACCGGAATTTTCTTTTATGTGAAGCTGGGATGAAGTCAGTATTAAATTCATAAAAATATGCAGTACAAAGAAACTTCCTTCCTCCCAAATTTAGAAGACATTCAAAGCTCCTCACCTGTCACAGAATTCACCAGAGGAGAGAAAAAACCCCACAACAACCAAAAAGCATATTGGTTATTTTATTTTATTGAAGGAAAATATGTGAATAACTTCCAAGACATTTCTATAGGCCCACTAGGTTATCCTTTTTTGTTTGCTTGTTTTTGGGTTTGTCTTTGTTTTTCTTTTGGAACATGTAAGAGTATGTAAAGGTGAAGATGCTACCCAGGTTGAGTCAACACCCCTGGAGGTGTTCAACAAAATGTGTACATGTGGCACTTACAGACATGGTTTTGTGTGGACTGGGCAGTCTCACATTGATAGCTGTATTTTAGGGGTCTTTTCCCTAAATCATATGGAATTCTACAATCCTATGAAAATGCTCTGTGGCAAACCAAGAGTGTTGCAAGGGCTCTCACACAAGATATAAGCAGAAAAAAGGTGCATCATGTAAAATGATCTGACTTAATTCCAAAGTGGAGAAGACATAGTAATTTCCCTCTATGTAAATACATGTGCTTAGACTAGAACATGAGCATTCCTTCACACGCTTTACAGTTAAACTAATATAAGACTTCAGCAGCTCTTATCAATTAACAGCTTTTATCTTTTAATGCAATCTTTATTTTGCAATATTGTCCAATAAAGCAAACATTTGCACACTGTTTGGGGTTCAAAAGTGGTGAGAAGCCATAAATATTACATTTTACCAGTATAATGCTTCAAGACTCATGGAGCAATTTCCTATCACAGGTTATCTGTAGCACTGTTGACCTTCCAAAACAACTGACACAATACTGAAACTGAATCAAAAATATTCAACAATTTACTTGGCAAAAAGGTAGTGACAGAAGAGCTGCAGTCCTTATTTAAGGTAAAGTGGTAAAAAATCCCTACGAGACAGGACATGTTTGTTCTGTGTATTGTCAGTCCTGAGCTATTGGTGGAAAAAACTGGAACGATTTGTACAGACTTCAGGACTTCCTCTTGTGCTAAGTAACTCCAAAGGTTTTTATCTTCAATTAAAGCTTCTTTTTTAATAGATGCCTTAAATAAAATTCTTAGGTTTGGGAGTAAATATGGAATCCCAACTGAATTTGAAAAATAAAAATATTTAAGATCCACAAAATGCAATGTGGACAGCTTCTTTTCCCCAATATGTGGGGTCATAGCTATCTAAATATTGACTGAGAAGCTTTTTATTTTCTTTCCTTCTTTGAAAGCTTTTCATATTATGATCAACCATGAAAGCTGGAACAAGGTCAAACATACTTCACTGCTAACAGAGGAGGTGGTTTAACCAGTTAGCTCATAAAGGTCCCTTAGCTCCAATCCTGTTGCAACAAAGCACCACTACACCTTGCGGTGCAAAGATCCAAATCAGAAAACAGACCCATTCCTGATTCAACCATCAATCCTGCACAGTAGCAGAACAAATTCAAGATGAAAAAGAATAAATTGAGATAAAATAGGTATCCTTGAGAGAGTTCTCTGAATATATATTGATAGGTATCTTTCCCTTATGCCAAATGTAGATTACAGTTCAGTGCAGCATTAGTCCAATTTTCCACATTAGGTCTGCTCATAACATATAGTGATGGATACTCTTAACCATGTGGGTTAAAAAAATATCTAAGTTGTTCCTCCTCATTGATGCTAACAAAAGCTTTAAAACCTGAAATAAGCTGCTTTGTTACAACCATCATTAAAAAAAAAAGGTGGGGAGGCATGAAGGTGGAGGTAACTTTTTACCTTTCCTTTTCCAGAATGGAATGAGAGCTATTCCTGCATATATACAAAAGCATTCCCAGATATGCAAATAACAGGACTGTTCCAGACATTAAAGCTGTTGTAAATACTGGATATAGTATTTACTGAATACCTATTAATGATTATCGAAGCAATTCAGAAGGAAAGAGAAATGAAATTGTTGTTAATTCCATTTTTTATATTATTATCTAAAACTACTCAGGCCTGAGAAATAATGTTTTAAAGGAGTTTAATCACTGTAAATGGTACAACTGAGGGTTTCTGACACTGTGTTGGGTTCTGGAAGCAATATAACTAAGTTAACATAGTACTAAACCTGTCAATTAACTCTTCTGCTAAACACAACTCAGAATTAATATATTCCTAAATTGGTTTCAATTCCAGTTCCCTGTTTGTATTATTGACACAATATTACATTAAAAAAGACACACATATGTACACGACCCTAGTCCACAGCCATCAGCTGCAGAGAGTTCCTTTCTTCTGTAATATTAACAGACAGTCCTGTAATTCAGTCAGTTGTGAACTGCATTTTCAGAGCAGAACACAAACATACAAGTTTGAGTAGAGACTCCAGTCTAAAAACAACACTGCAGATTTTCCTTTATTCAGGATTACTGGCTCCACAAATCCTGGTTATCAAAAAATAGAAAATATAAAGTGAAAAAAGAATTCCTTCCTGTTCTTACCACACTAGTTGTAGATTGCACTGATGGTGCCAAACCACCAATTATTATGCCTGGTATCATATAATTACCAGAAGTACAGTAGCTTGATTGTAGCAACATTAAGTAGCCAACATCAAAAAACTATGAGGTGTTTTCTTAATTCAACAGTTCTCAATTTTCAGAAAAAAATGCAGCCAAATTCTGTGAGGCTGACTGGCAGCTGCATTGGCAGAGCCTGGACTACCTCCCCTTTGTGCAGCTGCTGTGCTCAGCTTCTACTCTGGATATATTAAGACCTACCAGAAGAACACAGTAACAGCCTGGCAGGTACATTCCTGTCACTGACAAGGAATGACCTGGAAAGGACAGAAGAATGAGATAAGCAGTAGAACACACCTCCTCCATTCTGAATGGGGGCAACAAAACTCTTAAATTCACATACAATCTCTCACAGTTATCACTGCATCACTCCTCCAGCCTGGGCAGTTCTGCACAGGCATCAATTCTTCCACTTAATGATGAGTACTGCATTAAGAGTACATTCTTAGCCTCATTTATTCTCACAGTACCCTGCAGATGACCAATTCCAGCAGGTCAGACTATGTTTCTCCAGAGGTCAAGCAAACCCAGACTCTCTGAAGACATCCATGAAGCAGCACAGAAGTGAAGGGCAGCTGTAATGAACACACAGTCAGACTGGCTGGATCAGAAGAAGCACCAGGAGCATGCAAGTGACTAAGAACTCAACCTAGTTATGAGACAATGAAAGGAAAGGTGCAAGTTTCTAGAAGCAAACCAAAAAAGACATGAATGCAACCAAAGATTTGAAAAAGCAGAGATATTTCAGATTTTAAAAAAAGAAAAAAACAAACCAAAACCCCCCAAACAGTACTAAAAGTCTTCATATAGCAAATAATTTCTTTAATCAACAAGGAATAATCAAGCATTTTAAGGTTAATTAGTCCACCATTAACATGCCAATACAGAAGTCCAATATCTCTAATTTTGATGTACACTGGTAAACATCCCAGATTTATACTAGGAAAGCTTACATTCAGGGTTATTAAAAACTACCCTGTTAATTGGGAACTTACATTGTTTTTATAGTTTTCCTTAGAAAATACTGCATCCATATTGATATCATTTAGGATGATTCACAACACAGGCATCTGACTAATTAGAAGAATAGCATCACAGCTATCAACATTGCAGTAATCACACCATTATCCTCATTAATTGTTACACTGAATTATGTAGAACAACTTTCCCCCTGCTTACTATGGTGTATTTGGAAAGAATTTATAACTCAATTAATGCAAACATATATTACATTTATAACAATAAAAGTTGAAATTATTCAGAATAAATATTTAAATACAAGTGACTTTCAATTTCATTGACTAATCATTTGCTTTCATCAGCTAATGAGCAGCTTATTTGAGAAGGCATACATAGATGCATTAAGATGCCTAAAGAGGCAGATAATTGATGACTTCCAGAATGACTTAAGCAGATTACATGCCTAACTTTCAATGGAGATTTCCCTCTTCTTCCTCAGCTCTGCTTTCTCAACCCTGAACAGGAAGTCTCTCACTTCTCTTTAACTAATGATTTTAAGAAATTACCTTTTTTCATAATTTCCTAATTTGCAATTCAAGCTACTTCAAATACATACTAAGACTGGTGAAAAAAAACCACCAAACCACTAAAGCAAAGAAAACCCCAAAACCCAACATATAGGCCTCTAAGACTTGTAATAGGAAAGTAGTTTTCAAATAAAATTTTACAGGTATGTGATTTTTAAGTTAAAAAATATTAAGCTTGACCTTGTTGCACAGACAAGATGTTAGAGAAACTGAGACTAATCAACTAAAGCAATGAAGTACATTGAAAAGGAAGAGTGCCTTGAATCCTGATGAGCAAGCTGTCACTGAGAAGAGTGACCTTATTACTCCTCTTTTAGTAGGATTAAGCACGTGGCATGTGCAGAGGTTTTACATCCCATCATTTTACCAGATCAGTATTTCACTTCAGCTTTCTCAAATATGCTTATAAAAATCTGTAGCTGGTTGTACAGTCAAATTTTTCTAAAACAATCAGAGAAGAAATAAATTTATGATGTAAACAAAGCACAGGAAAG